>CM069132.1:38073744-38237041 GCA_035221665.1 Okamejei kenojei
TGGTCAAACTTCAACTTCAAATGGTCAAAAGTTAATCAATTAAACAGTACTTCAACAGAAGAATTAAACTTATTTTTAAACATATTTGAAAGTTAATGTTGCTTATAGGGAATCCAACGCAGATTTGTGTATTAGGCAGATGCAAAATACACTCAAGGTTGATTATCGTTAGTCTGAGTTTAATTCAGATTATTCAACTAGAAATTAGTTGTACATTCATGAAGAGCCTACTTAACTTCTTCCATATCATATGTAAATCATTCCTGTCAAATATTTTGCATGAGTGGCTTATTATGGATCAGATTTGCTCCTTGTGGTATGCTGTTTGGGTTTGCTACTAACCCTGTTTTTTTAAAACATTGTGATAGTACTAGGATGCCTCAACTACCTCCTCATGCTACTCCTTCCAATATACCTATGTGTAAAAAAGTTTCCCCTCGGGTTCCTATTAAATCTCCCCCCCCCCCCCCCCCCCAACCCCCCCCCTCCCCCCCCCCCCCCCCCCCCCCCCCCCCCCACCCCCCCCCCCCACCATCACCTTTAAACCTATGTCCTATGGTTCTTGATTTCCCCTAGTCTGTGTATATAACCCGTCCAGTCCGTTTTGTTGCGTTGTGTGTAATTAAATTTGCGCAAAAAAAAAGATCCCAGCACCTTTACCTCCATTCTCTTCTGCTGCAAAGTCAAATAAGTTTTGTTTCCGATCGGTGAAAATAGTACAAAAGTTATGAAAGGTTTAAAAATCGTAAAAAAAAAGCTCGCCAGAACCGCTGTCAATAATGCGGGCGAGGAGAATAAAAAGCTGAAGGGGTGGTGCGAGTGTGTTGAGCAGCCCGCGCAGAGTGCACAGCTGCGGACTGCTTCTGCGGGTGACCAGCACGACCAACTGCTGAGCTGAACTGTGAGCTAAGCTTGGAAAAAGCAAAGCCAGCTGAAAATTTAGACTTCTTGATGAATATGAACTATGAGCGGATGACTTGAACTGAAAAAATGCTGAAAATGTGTTTCTTGATCTGTTGAAGCGTGTACGGATACTCCGCCCGACAGGGAACACCTATCGAAAGCGGGAAAATTATAACAGCGGGAGTAAGAAAATTACAGAAAGAAGCAGACACCCACAGAAAGCCTAAAAATTAAAACAAAAGGAAAATAATTTTATTTAAAACCCACTATAAGAAAAACCACCACCACAACCAAACCAACCAACACTAATCACACACACTAGACGACGACACAAATAACTTCAACATAATCAAAAAAAACAAAACCCCCAAACAAAAAAAAAAGGACGAAGCAAAGGGGACAATCACATCAAGGAAAAGAAAAACACCGCAGAAATTTACCCTAAAAAGGCCACAAACGGCAGGAAAACTGGCAAAAGAAACCCTAAAAGGAAACAAACAAGGGACCACTAAAAAATCCCCCCAGGAAAACCCACACCTACAAAACACCGAAAGACGGCACCAAAAGAGACCCGCACCTCGTTCCCCACCCAAAACCCATCCCACCCGACCCCCCCCCCCCCCCCCCCCAACACCTCCCCACCCACCTCCGGCCACCCCCCTTCCCCTCTCCTCCCCACCAATAAACCCTCCCTCCCCCTATCACATGAACAACAGGGAACCCACACCCTCCTCCCCACCCCCCCCCCCCCCCCCTCCCTCTCCCTCACTTCTCCCCTATCTCCCAAACACCCCCCCCCCCCCCCCCCCCCCCCAACAACCCCCCACACCCCCCCAACCACCACATTACACAAAATCCCCCCACTTTCCCCACCACCCCCCCCCCCCCCATATACTTAACTACAGTAGTGTAGCAAAGGTGAACTAAATTGATTCCTAAGATGAAACAAAAAATTAAGTAAAATTAAGTCTTAATCTCTGGATCTTGGAAAAAAGAATGACATAATGACCCAAATGAAATAAATAAATTCTAAGGTAGCTTGGAATAGATTGCCTTGTCATTTAAAATGGGCATAGATTTTCTGTGGATATTTGGTCAAATCTCACACAAAAGCTGACAGGCAAATTGTGGCTTATAAATGATCTCAATAATCAGGCTTAGGGGGCAAAAGTCATATCAGGAAGCAAAAATAGCTTTTTGCCAACCAATGGTATTGTTTGTTTTGGTCACAAAATTCTAAACTAATTAAAGCATTAACAATAATATTTGTTGTACATAGTAGGCTTATTTATCAAATTTGTTGTATAAGTATAATATAGTCTTGTACCATAGATTCTTCACATTTTTAAAATTAAGGTTTCATTTTATGGATTGAAATAACAAAGTGCAAAACAGGTTTAGAACCGTGACATGTTAAATTTAGTGTTGTAGAATAAATTAGATATTCATGGAAACTCTTGACTCCAATTCACCAAAATGAAAAATAAATGATCAGTGGAATAATAGATAGCAGGAGGATCCATGTCGAACATATGGTGAGAGTATATTAAAAAATGTAACGTTGTGGGAATCAGATGATACAATAAACTATAAAAGCAATTATGAATAATTCTCAATGTCATCAGAACCGTAAAATATGTTATTTCCTTGATATGCAGTCTATCTCATTATTTTGTCTTATGCAGACACCTGGAGCTTGTGGAAGTAGTGCAACTTGGCTTTTCTCGTCCTTAGCAGTTGCTGTAAATCTAGAAAATGACAGATGGTAACTCCTGTAACATAATCATATGATGGGAACTAGATTGTAAACCATATTATAATCATAGATATTCAATCCGAAAACATCCCAAAATCGGAATGCATGAACGTTCATGAAACGTATTGAGAATATCCGCTGAATGGAATCACAGGTTTTTTTGACAAAAACAACAAAAAATGTTGAAAGCACTCAGCAGGTCAAGCAGCTTCACTGGGAAGGGAAGCAGAGTTGAGGTTTCAGGTCACATATCCCTCATCAGTACTAGAAAAGTGAGGAAGCACACATTATTTTGCACAAAGACAAATATACCATCAAGCACTACTGGTTAAGGCAAATCGAATATGGTAGGTAACTTTCTGAAACCAAGAGGAAGGATTTCATTTCATTAATTCGAACGTTCCTATATACTTTGATTTTAGAATGTACATTTATTCTCCAACAACATTCATCTTTAGTGGCCTGCAGTAAAACTTGAAGGCAAAAAGCTAAAAGAAAACCATAACAAATCACTACCCTTCTTCCACAATATTATAAAAACAGACTGATACTGCAGAAAAGCTAGTAAGTACATAAGCCTTCACAAATATACTGTACTCCCTAGCAATAAAATAACTTATTAACAACAGAAATAATAAAACTCAGTGGATGCAAACAGACTTTCATTATAATGATTGAAGATTAAATAAGGTTTTTCCTTATTGATTATAGCACACAATGTCAAAACCTGAACAGCATTTATTAGACTTTTAGTGAGGCTGATCATTACAAGAGATATGGGTTAATTGAGAAATAAGTCCCATGCAGAGCGCGCACTGTCAATTTAATCAATATTCTTAGAAGAAATGGTAACAAAGGGGCTTAAAGCTAGTCAAAAAGATTGGGATCGAGAATGCTGGTTAAACTCAAGACATTAACCATATAACCATATAACAATTACAGCACGGAAACAGGCCCTCTCGGCCCTTCCAGTCCGTGCCGACCATTTGTTTTCCCCTAGTCCCATCTACCCGCACTCAGACCATACCCCTCCATTCCCTTCACGTCCATATACCTATCCACTTTACTCTTAAATGTTAAAATCGATCCTGCCTCCACCACTTCTGCTGGAAGCTGATTCCACACAGCCACCACCCTCTGAGTAAAGAAGTTCCCCCTCACGTTACCCCGAAACCTCTGTCCCTTAATTTTCATGTCATGCCCTCTTGTTTGAATCTTCCCTACCCTCAATGGGAAAAACGTATCCACGTCAACTCTGTCTATCCCTTTCATCATTTTAAAGACCTCAATCAAGTCCCCCCTTAACCTTCTGCGCTCCAAAGAATAAAGACCTATTCTTAATAAAGGAATTATTAATAGGAATAAAGACCACATTGTTTATATATAAGCATGCAACCAATTAGTGCAATAGAAGGAGAGACAAATCAAAAATAAATTTTAAAATACAAAGATGTATCATTTTGGATTTAATTTGGTTAAGCCAGAGAAGACAGAGGTGGACAAGTGCTATTCTGACCAATGGTGTTCCACAAGGATCAGTGCTAGGGCCTCCATTCTTTTTTAATGGATTTATACATAATTTACCTGATTGGTAAGATAGCAGACAACACAGAAATTGGTGAAGTAGTGAATGGTGAAGAAAGTTCACAAAGGAATCAGCAGGATATAGACCAGTTGGAAATGTGGGCAGGAAATGGCAGATGGGAGTTTAATCTGGATAAGTAGAAGGTGATGCGTTTTGAAGTTCAAAGGCAAGAAGATCAATACATCCAATGGCAGGACCAAAGCCACTATGAGACTGAAAAACGAGATTAAAACTGTTAGAGACCTGTTGGAAACCTTAGGCTTACCAAAGTCAACTGTTTGGAACATCATTAAGAAGAGCACTGGTGAGCTTACTAATCGCAAAGGGACTGGCAGGCCAAGGAAGACCTCCACAGCTGATGGCAGAAGAATTCTCTCTATAATAAAGAAAAATCCCCAAACACCAGTCCAACAGACCAGAAACACTCCTCAGGAGTTAGGTATGGATTTGTCAATGACCACTGTCCACGGAAAACTTCACGAAACAGAAATACAGAGGCTACACTGCAAGTTGCAAACCACTGGTTAGCCTCAAAAATAGGATCACAGGGTTACAGTTTGCCAAGAAGTATTAAAAGAGCAATGACAGTTCTGGAAAAATGTTTTGTGGACAGATGAGATGATGATTAACTTATGCAGTGATGGCAAGAGCAAAGTATGGAGGAGAGAAGGAAACTGCCCACGATCCAATTGCTTAAAACTCTTCCGGATGTGCGGAAAAAATGTGTTTGGGACCAGGTGTTATGGCTGGCATGTTATGCAGCTGCTGAGGTATGGAGGGGCAGAGAAGGAACTGCATTGAAAGATACACTCAGGTCGCTGTGGAGAAGTAGTAATGAATTCTGGGGGTATTATCCTATCATGTATAGTGCTTGAAGGTCTGGCTAACTCACGTATCTTCATTCACTCTTGATGGATACTGACAACTGGGAGCAGGACAAATGATCCATGAAGGTACACTGATATGCTTGACTGTGAGTAGACAGATCCTCTGCTCAAGTTGAAATTAACTTGCCCTAAAAATCTTAAGCGGCGGGTTCATTCCTCGCAGGACAATGATCCCAAAACTGGGACACAAAAATGGGAGAACTCAGCGGGTGCAGCAGCATCTATGGAGCGAAGGAAATAGGCAATGTTTCGGGCCGAAACCCTTCTTCAGACCACTGCGGAATGATCCCAAACATACTGCTAAAGCAACAAAGGAGTTTTTCAAACCTAAAAAATGGTCAATTCTTGAGTGGCCAAGTCAATCACCCAATCTGAACCCAATTGAGCATATTGCTGAAGAGAAAACTTAAAGGTATTAGCCCCTAAAACAAGCATAAGCTAAAGAGGGCTGCAATACAGGCCTGACAGAACATTACCAGATTCATGGACATTACCAGCAACTGGTGATGTCCATGAATCGCAGACTTCAAGCAGTCATTGCATGCAAAGGATATGCAACAAAATATTAAACAAGACTACTTTCATTTACATGACATTGCTGTGTCCCAAATTATGGTCCCCTGAAATAGGGGGGGGACTATGTATAAACACTGCTGTAATTTCTACATGGTGAAACCAAAATGTATAAAAATGGCCTTTATTAAAATCTGTCAATGAGCAGTGGTAAATTAAATTGATTGGCCATGATTTGGAAAGGCTCACATCTGTCTATATAAGGTCCCACAGTTGACAGTGCATGTCAGAGCAAAAACAAAGCCATGAAGACGAAGGAATTGTCCGTAGACCTCCGAGATTGGATTGTGTCGAGACACAGATCTGGGAAAGGGTATAAAACAATTTCTGCAGCATTGCAGGTCCCGCAGAGCACATTCTTAAATGGAAGAACTTTGGAACCACAAGGATTCTTCATAGAGCTGGCCGCCCGACCAAACTGAGTAATCGAGGGAGAAGGGTGGCCAAGAACCTGATGGTCACTCTGACCGAGCTCCAGAGGAGATGGGAGAACCTTCCAGAAGGACAACTATATCTGCAGCATGCCACCAATCAGGCCTTTATGGTAGAGTGACCAGAAGGAAGCCACTCCTCAGTAAAAGGCTCATGACCGCCCACTTAGAGTTTGCAAAAAGGCACCTAAAGGACTTTCAGACCATAAGAAACAAGATTCTCTGGTCTGATGAAACCAATATGAACTATTTGGCCTAAATGCCAAGCGTCACGTCTGGAGGAAACCAGGCACTGCTCATCACCTGGCCAATACCATACCTACGGTGAAGCATGGTGGTGGCAGCATCATGCTGTGGGGATGTTTTTCAGCGGAAGGAACTGGGAGACTAGTCACGATCGAGGGAAAGATGAACAAAGCAAAGTACAGAGAGATCCTTGATGAAAACCTGCTCCAGAGCGTTCTGGACCTCCGACTGGGGCAGAGGTTCACCTTCCAACAGGACAGCGACCCTAAGCTCACAGCCAAGACAACACAGCAGTGGCGTTGTGACAAGTCTGTGAATATCCTTGAGTGGCCCAGCCAGAGCCTGGACTTGAACCCAATCGAACATCTCCCGAGGGACCTGAAAATAGCTGTGCATCGATGCCCCCCATCCAACCTGACAGAGCTTGAGAGGATGTGCAGAGAAGAAATGGGAGAAAAATTACCCGGGCAGGGGCGCGGAGGGCGTTAGCGAAGGGTGGGTGTGGGGGGGAGGGAAGGGAGGAGGGAGATGGGGAAGAGTGTGGAGGGAGGGGGAAAGGGGTGTGGGTTAGAGAGGGGGAAGAGTGGGGAGGGAGAGGGGGATAGGGGCAGTCTATTTCAAACGCCCTATCACCCACTCCTCTCCCTCTATTCCCACAACTCGTGATCACACGCTTTGTCGCAAGCGGTTAGATAGGGAGTGAGGAGAGAGAGGGGGAGGCGGGGGGGTGAGTGGAGGGAGCAGGAGGGGGGGGGGGTGGGGGGGGGGGGGGGGAAGAGAGTGGGGGGGGGGAGGGTAGCGAGCAGGAGGGAGTGGGGGGGGGGGAGGAGAAGGGGGGGGGGGAGAAGGGATGAGCAGGGAGGAGTGAGGCGCGGGGGGGGGGCACGGGAGAGTGGGAGGAGGTGAGAGCAGGGGAGATGGTCGATGGGTCGTGCGGCAAGGGTGGGGGAGGAGAGGTGTGGGAGAGAGGGGTGAGGAGACAGGAGGTGAGAAGAGAGGGGTGAGGGGAGGGATATAAGGAATGGGGGAGAGAGGGGCTGAGGAGAGAGGTGAGGAGTGAGGGGGAGTGACTTGTGAGGAGAGGGGTGAGGAGAGAGGGGGTGAGGGGATTGGGAATAAGGAATGTGGAGAGAGGGGTGAGGAGAGTGGGTGTGATCACGGGCTTTGACACAGGCGGTGCCGGAGCTGGAGCAAAGGCCTATGTTAATGGGTTGCATTGCGATTGGCCATCTGTGAGAGATTGCATTGTGATCACAGAATGGAACATGCTGCGACATCGGGGGGGGGGGGGGGGGGGGGGGGGGGTATGGGGCTGCAGCAAAGGCAGATGTAAATGAGATCCATTGCAATTGGACATCTGTGAGCATTGGGCATTGTGACATCACACGATGGAACGTTCGTCAACATTCTATGGGTGAGAAGCTGTTTGATTTTTTTTTAACATTTTTACATTTTTTATGTTTTTTACTGGAATATGTAAAAATGTCTCCGTTACGGCAAAGGGTGGAGGAGTAAGTTCACAAACCGCTTAAACAAATTTTCGTGAAGTAGAACCCCTTACAAACCAACGAACGACAGTTTTAATAGTTACTAGACCAAGTGCAGACCCGCTGGGCCTGTTCCCCCAACGCGGGGTTGGACGGGGGGTGGGGGGTATGGGGCTGCAGCAAAGGCCCTGGCTGTATGGGGCTGCAGCAAAGGCGAACACGGCTCCAGGCCTTGCACTGCACCAGGCCCCACCGCTCCAGGCCCGGCACTGGCCTCACCTCACCCGCACTGCACCGGGCCTTACTGCTCCAGACGCGGCACCACAACAGGCCTCGCCACGGCTCCACGCCCTGCCCTGCACCACGCCTGATCCCGCCGGTCGCTGCCCACGGCCTAGCCACCCGATAGGGCGGGCTTACCTGGGGCGCCTGCCGAAGACGCCCTTCGGCTCTTCGCCGGTCTTGAATCGCTGGTGAACGCCGCCTCATCCAGCCGGCAAAATGACCACCGAGGCCTCCTACAACAAGCGGCCGCGCAACTACAAAAATGGCCGCCGCGGCCGGCCGGAAGAGAAGCTCAAACTTACCATCCACAGCTCCACCTTCCGGCTGGATGCCATCCCTAAACCCTGACCACCGGGAACAGCGCCACCATCAGAGTGGCTGCCGTCATCCGCAGCGCCACCATCCAGCCGAATGCTGTTCCTGCTGTTCCTGCAGCCTGATTACCGGCAACAGCGCCTCATTCAGGCCGGAGGCTGTCACTGCAACACAGCTTTCTAATCCTGCGTGGGAGATCCCGAGGTACCTAATCCTGCACTATGAACACTGGACAGTTTGAACTTTTGGACTCTGATTGCACTGTAATTTGTCTTTTTACTGTTCATTTTTGTGTTCACTGCATTTCCACGCTCGGTTCAGAAATTGGTTTGTTTATTTTATTTTGTTTTTTATTGCTGGGGGCCGTATTTCACAGGACACTCTTCCTTAGCTGGTCTTCCGTCCGGCGGCTTCTGCATCAGTCTCCTCGCACCCCTCGGTACCTCGGGATCTCCCACGCAGAGCATCACTCCCGTGAGAGCTCCGTCCCGACCCACGCCAGGGGTGTCCCAGACCCGTTCCGTCTGGCGGCTTCTGCATCAGTCTCCTCGCACCCCTTGGTACCTCGGGTTCGCCCACGCAGAACGTCACTGCGCCCGTGGAGCCCTCCGTCCCGACCCACACCCGGGGTGTCCCAGACCCACATGCAGGAGCTTCCCCCGACCATGCTATTCCTTCCTCTGGTTCTGCGGGGGAGGGGGGGGGATTGCTTTTGCGTCAGCCTAACCACGGGCCACTTATGCTCGAACCCTCGTCAGGAGATACGAGGGCGGGCACGTGACGTCATGGGCTAGAGGGAGTGTCCTGGTACTTAAGGTCTCACACCTCGAGACCTAGAGGAGTCAACAGGTAGCTGAGCCCGAGAGTACAACCTCGCTCAGCTACAGCAACATTGTAATATGGTTAGCGCACCAACTTAACGTGTCACCACTGAATAAACAACACTTTGAACCGGCCTGACGTCTCACCTTTATTCACCATGTTTGGTGCCGCTACAACCCACTCATTCCTGGGATCATTCTTGTAAACCTCCTCTGGACCCTCTAGAGGCAGCCCATCCTTCCTCAGATATGGTGGCCAAAATTGCTCACAATACTCTAAATGCAGCTGTACCAGCACCTGATAGAGCCTCGGCATTACACCCCTGTTTTTGTATTCTAGCTCACTTGAAATTAATGCTAGCATTCCGTTTGCCTTCTTTACTACCGATTCGAGTCTCAGATTAACGTTTTGGGAATCCTGCACCAGCACTCGCAAGTCCCTTTGCACCTCCGATTTCTGGATCCTCTCCCCATTTAGAAAATAGTCTACACCTTTATTCCTAAATTGGACTGAAGGGCCTGTTTCCGAGCTGTATGACTCTGACTCTAATGTGCGATTGAAACTGAGTCAAGCATGTATGTTGCTAGCAGAAGCACAGAAACAGAATCTTTCAAGGCTGGAGAAAGGTAATCTCCTTGACCTACATATAAGATCCAAGCAAAATAGAGGTAGAGAGGATATAACATTTAGAAAAGAACATTTCAAGGATGGGTGGAGGGTTATTTTAGCAAACCAACATGATTCTGCACATGCAGTATAGAATGCAGTGTGAACGATTGGAGTTTACTCAACAAATGGATCCATTTGTGTCCAATGTATCCATTTTATGTTTATTATGATAAATGAAGTTATATTTAGAAGTATTAACCGACAAATGACACTGTTTAAGAACGCTTAACATGTCCAAGTGAAAATTGTTGCTGGTGTTATTTGAGTATAGATTTTCACATTTGTTTTTAGTTCTCTGTGTACATTGAATGAAATAATTTCATATTAATTGTTCAAAGGGTAATAGTGCATTGTCTACTATGTAGTCTATTTTTGTTTCATTTTTCTTCATTTGTTAATCAAAGTTCTGTTTTTGATGTATTGCAAACATTATTCCTTTTCAGAATGGCAGGCAGTGACTAGGGTGCCGCAAGGCTCAGTGCTGGGACTTCAGTTAATTACAATATATATTAACAATTTAGACAAGGGAATTAAATGTAACATCTCCAAGTTTGCGGATGACACAAAGCTAGGTGGCAGTGTGAGCTGCGAGGAGGATGCTATGAGGCTGCAGGGCGACTTGGATAGGTTCGGTAAGTGGGCAAATACATGGCAGATGCAGTATAATGTGGGTAAATGAGGTTATCCACTTTGGTGGCAAGAACAAGATGGCAGATTATTATCTGAATGGTAGACATAAAATGCTGGAGTAACTCAGCGGGACAGGCAGCATCTCCAGAGAGAAGGAACGGGTGATTTTTCGGGTTGAGACCCTTCTTCAGACTGAATGGTGTCAGATTAGGAAAACGGGAGGTGTAACGAGACCTTGTACATCAGTTACTGAAAGTAAGCATGCAGGTACAGCAGGCAGTGAAGAAAGCAAATGGCATGTTGGCCTTCCGAGCGAGAGGATTTGAGTATAGGAGCAAGAAGGTCCTTCTGCAGTTGTACAGGACCTTGGAGAGACCACACCTGGAGTATTGTGTGCAATTTTGGTCTCTTCATTTGAGGTAGGACATTCTTGATATTGAGGGAGTGCAGCGTAAGTTCACCAGGTTCATTCCCGGGATGGTAGGACTGACATATGAAAGATGGGGCTGACTGGGCTTATATTCACTGGAATTTAGAAGGATGAGGGGATCTTCTAGAAACATAAAATTCTTAAGGGATTGGACTGGCTAGATGCAGGAAAAATATTCCCGCTGTTGGAGTCTAGAACCTGTGGTCACAGTTTAAGAATAAGGGGTAGGCCATTTAGGACTGAGATGAGGAAAAACTTTTTCACCCAGAGATTTGTCAATCTATGGAATTCTCTGCCACAGAAGGCAGTGGAAGCCAATTCACTGGATATTTTCAAGAGAGAGTTAGATTTAGATCTTGGGGCTAATGGAATCAAATGATATGGGGGGAAAAGCAGGAACGGGTACTGATTTTGGATGATCAGCCATGATCATATTGAATGGCCGAATGGCCTACTATTTTCACCTATTTTCTATGTTTCTATTCTACCACTTTTTTTAAAACAATGTTAATTGCACATTTTTTAGGTTTATTTGCATTACACTGAGTTGTTCATGAGAAATATGATTGATTAAAATTATCTGTGATACTGCAATACCATTGGGCCATCATAAAGGAGGAAAGCAACTATCCTTTGGTAATATATTGTGGTGCTGGTTATTTTCATGAGAATTCAAATGAAGATTTCTGGTATACATATATTACCAGATACTTATTAGTTCTACAATGATAGCCGACTACAATTTAATCTTTCTTAAATGTCAAGCTTTTGCGTTCCAGCTCAATTGAACTGGTCCTATTGAAACAGTAGTTGAATAATTTACTAAAAATGATCTGATTGTACAGTCTTTATTATTATTTGAGGAATAATTTCACAATGACAGGTTCCAGCCTTGCAAAATAGGAACACAAACCAGAGAGAACCAGTCATCCTTTGGATTGTGCTACAGTCTTGAAAGGTTGTATGCCAGGGGAAAGAGTCTTATGAAATTATCACATAATGGTTTGCATTGGTTGATTATTAATTTTACAAAATGCCTCTCACATTTACATGGAAGAAAAATTGACAGTTAATTCTACATTTTTGGTGGAACAGCAAGATTACGTGTTTCTCTTGTCATGATTGTAGAGAAGGTACACAGACAACTTAAGGTCTTCACTATTTTATTAATCATACATCATATATAGCCCTAGCTGTACTTGGTCTGTCACGATCATTAGAGAGAGCTAGGGGCGTGTGGGTTACAATTATACTAACTGGTGGGGGAGGGGGGGGGGGGGGGGTGATTAGCATGGACATCGTCACTATCAAATAAAGGTGTATACACATATCATCTACATCCTTCCTCTATCAAAACAAACAGTGAGTGACAGGGCGACCACGTCTCATGCGCTAGGGTAAATGCAAACAGTAAAGCACGGGAATACAGAATCACACATAATCGCCGTAATGGACCAGCGGCCTGACCAGGCAACCAGACCGGGGTCCGCACCTCGCCATCACCTCCTTCCCCGACGGGAACAAGCGGGGACGCCGGGGCATGGTGGGGGCTACGGACAGGAGAACCCTTTGGCGACGAAGGCATCGGGGGGGGGTCGGCGAAGAGAACGGCGAGGAAGCCGGAGAAAGCGGGACCGCAGCCGGGAGGCAGACTGGAAGAGGACGAGGGGGGGTTGGCCCCAGAGGAACAGGCAAAACACTGGGCCCCGACAGTGGCAGCGGGGGGGCACACGGAGCCGCCGGGAGAAGGAGAGGCTCGTTCATGAGCCGGAGATGCTGGCGGGACCGGCGGTACACCCTTCCGTCGTGGTTGTCAAGGTACGAACGAGGGGAACCGGCAGAACCGACGACCACGGCCAGCTTGGAACGGCCAGAAGTGGACCTCATATGGACGACCTGGCCTGGGAGAAGAGGGCGGAGGACATGGCAGGACCTGTTGTCGGAATGCGTCTGTATACTGTGTTTTTGGGCAATGCGTTTCCGGACCAAGGCAGGTTTAAAGACGGAGGCGGACAGGGACTGCTGAGACACCGGGACCGTGGGCCTCGTGACTCGGGACATGGGTCGCTGAGCCAGGGAGCCCAGGGCATGGTCGCGGGAGAAGTTGCGGAGGTTCAGCAGGGCCAGGTAGGTGTCGGAGCAGAATAAGCGGCAACGTTCCAACAATCCTTTAGCACTGCGGACCGCGCGTTCGGCCAGTCCGTTGCTCTGCGGGTATTCCGGGCTGCTGGTGTAATGACAAAAGTTCCATCGTTCGGCAAAAGCGCGGAACTCGGCACTGGTGAACTGGCTGCCGTTGTCCGACTGCAGGCTGGCCGGTGACCCGAAGGTGGCAAAGTGGCGGCGCAACTTCTCGATGACCGCGGAGGAAGAGAGGGAGTGGAGCTGGTCAACTTCAAACCAGCTGGAGTAAGAGTCGACAAGCACCAGGAAGTGCTTTCCGTGCCACTCGAAGATGTCGGTTGCTAGCGCAGACCATGGCAGGTCAGCAGCTGGCTGCCGCTTTTGCTGTGGAGTGAGGCTGTTGCAGGTAGGGCACGCGGAGACCCTATCCCGGAAGTAGCGAGGCATGTCAGGCCAGAAAAACTGGCTCTGAGCAATGGTCGGTATCCTCCACCGTCCGCATGGGAAAGTGCGGGCGCCTGATGGCCAAGTTCAAGTCCTTAGGGATAATGCAGAGCCGTATTTCGCTCTTGTCTTTCTTCGCAGCGACAACCATAGTAGAAACCCACCGGGTGGAGTCTGGCTTCAGGATGCCTGTGGCCACCATCTTGCGAAGAGCAGACTCGATCTTGCCCCTCATGGCGAAGGACACACGGTGCGGGGGACGGATGACCGGCGTGATGTCGGGATTGAGGGCAATCCTGTAGCTGCAGGGCAACTTCCCCAGCTTAGAGTCAAACCGTTCTGGGAATTCGGCCAGCGTGTTCAGGGGTGCCTCTACCAGGTGGACATCACTGTGGAAGCTCACCAATCCGAGGTCCTGGCAGGCCTCCACGCCGAGCAGGGGGTCACATTTACCGTCTAGCAGGAAGAAAGAGAGGGGCCGAGAGGTCTTCAGCACCTTGCAGTGGAGAGTGGCCCTCCCCACAGGAACAAGTACGCCACCCCCATAGGCACGCAAAACAGCACTGTCTGTGGAAACGGGCTCATTATTTCTTATCTTCCTGAACAGGCTTGTTGACATAACATTAGCAGCAGCCCCCGTATCCACCCTAGCAGAAAAGGCCATGCCATTCACCGTGACGCGGACGGTCGGGTCCGTTATCAGAGCAGCTGCACCTCGCAAGGAAAACGCACTCAGCTCGCTCTGAGAAGAGTCAGGGTCAGACAGGGGGAGATCATCATGCTGGAGATGGGAACCAGACGCTGTATCATCACATGTCAGGTAGCAAGACGGTTTCTGCTGTGGATGTACAGGGTTCCCACGGGAACGTCATACTGCCGAGAAGTGGTTGGGCTTGTTGCAAAAATTACAGGTTTTCCCCAACGCCGGGCACACATTAGAACGGTGTGAAACAAAGTTACAATTTGGACATCGTAGAGGCGGTCTGAAGCCCTGCAGTGGTCTTACCCGCTGTCGCCGGGGAGCATTGTACTGGCGACCAGCGAGACTGGCTGCGTGGATCACAGGGTCAGGTACAGCGGAGGAGACAGCCTCAGCTAAACGAGAGGCATGCAACGCCTCATCGAATGTCAGATCAGGCTTACGCAGCAGCTCAGAACGCAGCTTATCATCCCGTAGACCAAAGGCCAAGATGTTACGGGTCAAAGTATCAGGGGTCAGAACATGCAGGTCACATCGGTGAGCCAGTTGGCGCAGCGCGGCCACAAAATAGTCAATAGATTCCCCAGGGTTTTGGTGTCGGGAGAACAGTTTGAAACGCTCTAAGATGTGGTTAGTGGGAAGGTCACACATCGCCGTAAATTTTGCAAGCAGATATACCGGGTCCTGGACACTCTCACCCTGTCCATAGATGAACGACTCCGAACGCCCGAGCGCTTCGGGACCAGCTAGATTAAGCAGCAGGGAAGCCTTGACAGCGGGGGCCACAGCAAGGTGGATGATGGTAACATAATGCTCAAAGTCACGTCGGAACACACTCCAGCGATGAGTGATGTCTGCATCAAAGACTAGGATGTCAGGTTTACGACAGGCAGAAGCCATCACGGCACAGGAAGGGGGTACTGGGACTAAGAAAATAAAACGCGATAGACTGGAGGCGCAGAAAGAACCACTTCTGACGCCATGTAGAGAAGGTACACAGACCCTTAAGGTCTTCACTATTTTATTAATCATACATCATATATAACCCTAGCTGTACGTGGTCTGTCACGATCACTAGAGAGAGAGCTAGGGGCTTGTGGGTTACAATTATACTAACTGGTGGGGGGGTGGACATCGTCACTATCAATTAAAGGTGTATACACATATCATCTACAATGATGAGGCGGAGTACAGGAAGGAGATCGAGAATCTGGTGTCGAGACCACATTCTTTCTCTCAGCAAGACAAAGGATTGAATTCAGGAAACATACCCCAGTTTGCATTGACGGCACCAAAGTAGATGGTTGAAAACTTCACATTTTTCGGAGTCTATATCAACAACTTCTCCTGGACCACCTTCCATATTGAATCAACAACCAAGAAACCATACCAATGCCACTAATTCCTTATACAGCTTAGGACGTTTGGTATGTCCCCAACAACTAATTTCTACAGATGCACCTTAGAAAGCATTTTATCAGGATGCACCAATGCTTGGTTTGGGAACTTCTCCATCCAAGACCGCAAGAAATTTCAGCGAATTGTGGAAGTAGCCCAAACCATCAATCAAACCAACCTCCCTTCTATTGATTCCATTTATACCTTGTGCTGCCTCGGCAAGGCCAGCAGCATAATCAAGGACAAGTTGCACCCTGGCCACTCCCTCTTCTCCCCTCTCTCTTCAGGCAATAGGTATGGAAGTGTGAAAACGCATGCCTCCAGATTCAGGGACAGTTTATTCCCAGCTGTTATCAGGCACTGAGTCATTCTACTACAACCAGAGAGCAGTGCTGACCTATCTACCTCATTGGTGACCCTCGGACTATCCTTGATAGGACTTTGCCGGCTTTATCTTGCACTAAATGTTATTCCCTTATCATTTATCTATACACTGTAAATGGCCAGATTGTAATCATGTTTTGTTTTTCTGCTTACTGGTTAGCACGCAACAAAAGCTTTTCACTGTACCTTGTTACACGTGACAATGAACTAAACTGAACTGAAACTATATTTGATTTGTTCACAAGAAGTGATGTACATGGCTAGTCTAGATTTATTACTCCTGAACTTGTAACATCGTAGGCAGAGGGCAGTTGAGAATCAACAATGTTGATATGGTGCTGATATAGTAGCAATTGAGGCAGTGCTAAGGAGGTTCACCAGGCCAATTCCTGAGGTGAAAAATGTGTTCTATCAGGCCAAGTTACACAGTTGTTGCTGTTTTCCTTTAAGTTTGGAACAATGAGAGGTGATTTTATTCAAACTTATAAGATTCTACAGGGCTTTTATTGGATAGATGTTGAGATATTTTCACACATGGGAGGGTCATGAACAAGAGGATGCAACTAGAAAATAAGTAGGTCAGTTAAAACTGAGGCAAATAGAAATGTATTCTCTCAAAGGATAATGAATGTAATATTCCCCTGAATTATCTCCCCCGAGGGTGGTTGAGGCCAGGTTGTTATGTATATTTAAGGTATTTAAGATAGAAATAGAAAATAGTTAAAGAAAATTGGGGAATTGAGCATTATGGGAACTAGCAGAGAAGAAGAGTTGAGACCAGCACAGATCAGGCATGATTACAGTGAATGGTGGAGAACGCTTGAGGACCCTGAATCCATTTTTTTTTTTTTTTGCCTTGTGGTGTTGCATAACGACAGGACGGTAAGAGCAGAAGAATTTCATGGTTCATTGCTGAATTAAGGGCTTTTACTATAATTTGGTTGTTTTAAGGCCATATACAAGCCCTAGATTACTTTAAATTAATTTTCCTAGCTGCCTGGTGGGATTCAAAAGTATCTCCAGATTAGTATTATAGAACTCTGAAAACTGGTGGAACTCTAAACCAATAAATTGTCATATCACACTTAACAAGCCTGTGCAGCATTTAAAGATTCTGTAATAATAGTTGGCATTCCTATAGTGATTATTTGTAGTTATAGATGAGCTGTTTCAAAGTTAGCATTTTACTTTCTATATTTTATTTTTATACGTTAAATTGTGGGGGGTGAGATTATCCTCATGATTTCACTGATTTCAATTTGTTTCTGATTTGAAAAATGCCTTGCTTTTCTCTTGGTATTTCTTGTTTAGAGACAGAGTTCAAAAACAGGTCCTACGGCCCACCAAATCCGCACCGAGCAGGGATCTCACACTCTAACACTTTCCTACACACACTAGGAACAATTTACAATTATACCAAGCCGATTAGCCTCCAAACCTGTACGTCTTTGCAATGTGGAAGGAAACTGGAGATTCTGGCGAAAACCCACGCAGATCACGGTGAGAACGTACAAATTCTGCACTGATAGCACCTGTAGTCAGGATCGAACTCAGGTGTCTGGCGCTGTAAGGCAGCAATTCTACCTCTGCGCCACCGTGCTGCAAAAATTGTCTATGCAAAAATTCAATCAAATTCTGACATAAAGGTTCTTGACGAGAAGTTTGGAGATTTAGCTTATTCCATAGAAAATTATCTTACATTGGAAAGAAAAGTTGAAACTGATCAATCAAATGCATAGGAAGGAACTGCAGATGCTGGTTTACACCAAAGTCGACATAAAATGCTGGAGTATCTCAGTGGGACAGGCAACATCTCTGGAGGAATGGGTGCCGTTTCAGATCGAGACCCTTCTTCAGACTGTCAGGGGAGAGGGAGACTAGCGATATGGAAGGCTAAGGTGTGAAAAAGACAGATCAAAGCAGACGATGATCGAAATGAAGAATGGTTAATTCTACATGTACCAGGTGACAACGCTGCATACAATCGGTAAAATTAATCAGGACTGAAACAAGTCGGAGAACTAGGGTGGGGAAGGGGGACAGCAAGGATTACTTGAATATAGAGAAATCAGTCTTCATACACTGAAATGCACTGTGCTGCTGACACCTCAGGTTTATGCAAGTCAGCACTATGACTCAGTGAATGTGTGTGTGTGAGGGTGTGTATATTTGCGAAGGTTAACTGCTTGCAGCCTGCCCTGTCCTATGATCAGTCCTATAAAGTTGCAAACATTTTGGGAAAGTGAAGGAAAGGACCAAATAGAGGGCAGTCAGGCCCAATATGAAAAGCTGCTTATTTACAGAAGATTATTATTATTATGATTCCACATGTTTTGTTTCTGATCTGGTGGTAAAATATTTCATTTATATCATTAAAGATTTGGATTGGAAAGACATTTTTAATTTGTTGGGGTACATAATTGAAATTATATTTCAATGGAATTTAGATATTAATGGAATAGTAAACAAGAAATAATGAGTTTTAGTATGTGGTCTCAAATCATTCCTTTGATGAATTAACCATTGTCAACAGAATGTAGCTAGAATATGAAAAAACAAGCTTGTAATGTGTCGATATATCTTGTTACAGGAGAAACAGCAAATGAAAAGGAAGTGCTTCAAGGTTGTGAGCCAGGAAACCAAGCAACAAGCACACGCTGCCAGACAACTCAGGTACACAATATACAGGAATTATTGCCCTTGAGTAACATTATGTTTCAGTAGGTGAATGGGTATAATTAAAATTGCTTTACCTAAATTGGGATTATAAACAGTAGACGTTTGATGAACCCGTATTTCCGTGCTCCTGTATTTGAACACCCAAAGTGCATTGACATTAAAGATAGATATTTAATGTTAATGTCATACACTATCTGCAAAATAAAACTGAAAGGTGGATCATAAAGATTTGCTTTCATTTATTATTGCACTGAAGTATACTAAGGTATACTACTATGCAGGGCTCGAAATTAACGGTTGCCAGGGTGCCAATGACCATTCAAAGCGCCGTCGGGCAACCTAAACACCGAGTCATTTTGCCCGGCTTGGCAACCAGATACTGGTTTGTACCGAAGATAGACACAAAAAACTGGAGTAACTCCGCTGGTCAGGCAGCATCTCTGGAGAAAAGGAACGCAATGTTTCGTGTCGGCAACGGTTGTGCGGGGCAATGATACTAGATGCGGGGTGAGAAAGGGTCGGAGCGAATGACGGGCCCCGAGCAGCAGCGGCTCCATCTCCTCCTCCTCCCGCATGGCCTGATGACGGCCTCTACTTGTAAACCGGCTAACCGCGCTTTCAAAACAAACCCTCCCGCACGCCGAGGCCGGGAGGAGGGAGGGAGGGGGAGGCCTTGGCGTGCGGGAGGGTTTGTTTTGAAAGCACGGTAAGCGGGTTTACAAGCAGAGGCCGTTATCAGGCCGTTCGGGAGGAGGAGGAGATGGAGCCGCTGCTGCCGCTGTGCGAAGCCCGTTATTCGCTCCAACTCGTCACCAAAGATCGCTGCACCAAAGAGGATGGAGGCGGTGGCGAGGATTTCCCAACAGCCAAGGCAGCGGGGCGATGTTGTCCGAGTAGCGCTGACCTTCCTTCCTCCCCAACACCTACCCCTCCCTCTCTCCCTCTCTCTCTCGCCCCCTCCACCCCCTTATCCTGGGACCCCTCCTCTCCATCCCGCACTGATCCCCATTCCTGCCTCTATTCAATCCTCACTGACATCCCCTTTGCTCCCCTCCCCATCTACCCCCCACCTATTCATCCTGCGCTGATCACTCTATCCACCTCGCATTGATTCTCCTGCCACCCCCCCCCCCCCCCCCCCCCCACCCATCCTACACTGGTTCCCCAATTCACCCTGTACTTACCCCTTTCCCATCCATCCTGCACTTCTCCTCCATCCATCCTGTACTGATCCCCCATCCATCCTGTACCAATCCACGCATTCATCCCGTACTGACCCACCCTCCATTTAACCTGCACCTTCCCCCTTCCCCTCATTCATCCTATAGTAATCCTCCATTCATCCTGCACTGACCCTCCGTTCCACACTGTGATGACCACCCCCCCCCCCCCCCCCCCAATTCATCCTGCGCTGATCTTTCCCCCCCCCCCCCCCCCATCCATCCTGTACTGATCACCCATTCAAGAAGAATGGGAGGAACAGTCTGAAGAAGGGTCTCGACCCGAAACGTTGCCTATAGATGCTGCCTCACCTGCTGAGTTTCTCCAGCACTTTTGTCTACTCCCATCCATCCCGAACTGAACCCCCCCCCCCCCCCCCCCCCCCACACCACTGACATCACCGGTGCTCTCCCTCCCTCACAATTTTACATACTCCAACCAACACGTACTAATTCACCTGCTCATTCCATCCATTCTGCACTGCCTGCCTTCTAACCCCCCCCCCCCCCCCCCCCCCCACCACCCCCGCCATCTATCCACCCAGCACTGATTCACACACACACCCCTCCCTGACCCTGTTATGCTGGAAATGTCTTGAGAGCGAACATTGACTATGTTTGATAACGGAATGCAATCAAATGTGTTTTAATTCCCAATGTTATTATTTGTTTTAATCCATAAAGATGGATTGATTAAATTGTGAACACGTGAAACATTAAAACCGCAGTGTTCGATTGTCACTGCTGCCGTTGACACGTTATTACAGAATTCATTTTAACGGTAAATCAATGCTCTTAATATGGAGTATCGGTACTGTAGTTATTTAATGAGCAACATTCACAACTATATGTACGCATAGATGTTACTATGGTCCAGGATTTATTGACACGGGTTGATCATACGCTGAATAATCCAAGCACATTTTTGTTTGGAAGTGGAAAGAACTAATAGAAATTGCATTCATTGCAATGTGTAAAAAGAGTTGAAATACTGTCTTATAATTTTGCTGCATGTCATTGTGGTATATTTCATGTCTTGATTGGTGAATATGTTTAGCTTGTGACTTTATTTGAAATAGAAATAATATGTGAATGCTTCATTGAGTATAATTCCGACTGGTAACTACGCACTTCGTCCGACCCCGGCTGGCAACAGGGAAAAAAAGTTAAGCGAGAGCCCTGCTATGTATCAGCAAACTTGATTTCAAAACTTGTAAAGGGCCTGTCCCACTGCGGCGACCTAACTGGCGAGTTTAGGAGAGTTTGAAGAAGTGTCATGTTGAAGACGTCCTTCAACTATGTAGAAGACCTCCTTCGACCTCTTTCGACTATGTTGAAGACTAGCTTCGACTAGCTTCGGGAAAACTGGACACCAAATAGTGGAGAGTGAAGACGACCTCCTTTCGACTATGTTAAAGACTATCTACGACTACCCTCGATTACCTATGAATAATATGCCGACCTACTATGACCTACTTTGATTAAACCTACGAGTAAAAGAAATATAGATTTTTCTTTTTTCCATGGTGACCTTTTTTTACTCAGGGGCATTTTTCAGCATGTTGAAAAATACGCCACAACCTAGCTGAGGCCTCGAGTGCACGGGGACTACTCTCGAGCATGAACGAGGTCCTAGGACCTCGTGTCGACCATGCTGCAAGTATGAGTCGAGGGCAAACTCTTCTAAACTCGCCAATTAGGTCGCCGCAGTGGGACAGGCCCTTAAGTATTCACGCTTCAGATTGCTCCAAGCATTTTCACTGTCTGTTTTTAGAAAAAAAAATCTTGGTTACCCTTTTGTAATAATTTTATCTTTCATAAATTGTTATCTCTTCCACAATACATTTTTATTCCACATTACATCTACACAGTCCTTATACCTGGATTCCTGCTTCCCACAAAAGGCACAAAATGCTGGAGTAACTCAGGCAGCCTCTCTGGAGAAAAGGAATACAGAGTATTCAGAATGTATTCAGACCCCTTCACTTTTTCCACATTTTGTTATGTTACAGCCTTATTTTAAAAATGGATTAAATACATTTTTTTTAAAATCATCAATCTACACACAATACCCCGGAATTAAGAAGTGAAAACAGGTGTTTAGAAACGTTTGCAAAGTAATTAAGAAATAACTGAAATATCACATTTACATAAGTATTCAGACCCTTTACTCAGTACTTTGTTGAGACACCTTTGGTAGTGATTAGAGCCTCATGTCTTCTTGGGTGAGGCGCTACAAGCTTGGGACACCTATATTTGGGTAATTTCTCCTCCGTCTCAAGCTCTGTCAGGTTGGATGGGGAGCATCGATGCACAGCTATTTTCAGGTCGCTCCAGAGATGTTCGATCAGGTTCAAGTCCGTGCTCTGGCTGGGCCACTCAAGGACATTTACAGACTTGTCACAAAGCCACTCCTGCGGTGTCTTGGCTGCGTCCTTAGGATCGTTGTCCTGTTGGAAGGTGAACCTCTGCCCCAGACTGAGATCCAGAATGTTCTGGACCAGGTTTTCATCAAGGATCTCTCTGTACTTTGCTTCGTTCATCTTTCCCTCGATCCTGACTAGTCTCCCAGTTCCTGCCGCTGAATGACATCCCCACAGCATGATGCTACCACCACCACGCTTAACCGTAGGTATGGTATTGGCCAGGTGATGAGCGGTGCCTGGTTTCCTCCAGACGTGACGCTTGGCATTTAGGCCAAAGAGTTCAATCATGGTTTCATCAGACCAGAGAATCTTGTTGCTTATGGTCTGAGCGTCCTTTAGGTGCCTTTTTGCAAACTCCAAACGGGCTGTCATGTGCCTTTTACTGAGGAGTGGTTTCCGTCTGGCCACTCTATCATAAAGGCCTGATTGGTAGATTGTTGCAGATACAGTTGTCCTTCTGGTTCGCCCATCTCCACAGGGAAACTCTGGAGCTCTGTCAGTGACCATCGGGTTCTTGGTCACCTCCCTTCTCCCACGATTGCTCAGTTTGGCCGGGCGGCCAGCTCTATGAAGAGTTCTGGTGTAACCAAAGTTATTCCGTTTAAGAATGACGGAGGCCACTGTCACCTTTGGGACCTGCAATGCTGCAGAAATTGTTTTATGCCCTTTCCCAGATCTGTCTCTCGATACAATCCGATCTCGGAGGTCTACGGACAATTCCATCATCTTCACAGCTTGGTATTTTCTCTCACATGCACTGTCAACTGTGGGACCTTATATAGACAGGTGCGTGCCTTTCCAAATCATATCCAATCAAATTAATTTACCACTGGTGGATTCCAATCAAGTTGTAGAAACATCTCAAGGATAATCAATGGAAACAGGATGAACCTAAGCTCAATTTTGAGTGTCATAGCAAAGGGTCTGAATACTTATGAAAATGTGATATTTCAGGGTTTTTTTAATTACTTTGCAAAAATGCTGGAATAACTCAGCAGGACAGGCAGCATCTCTAGGGATAAGGAATGGGTGACAGACATTTCGGGTCGAGACCCTTCTTCAGACGCTTAAATTTTTAGTGCTTAAATTTAATGCTCAAATTCTTAAATTTTGTGTCCATCATATTTAGAGTACTGATCTTATTTAGTGGCAGAGCATGCTGAAGGGCCTACTGCAATTTCTTGCAGTCTTGCATCTTTCACATTGCATTGATAATCCAAATCCACAAGCTTTGGGAGATGACCTGATTTGCACAGTTATTGTAGAAAGGAATTGCTTTGCCAAGTTCATTGAAAATGGCTTGGCTTGAATTTTTAAGATAATAATATCCTCATTCTGAGTTTTAGAAACAATGTCCAGGGCTCTGGAATTTAGTGTGCAGATTAGGGGACCGGTTAATTGTAGAGATTTGTTTTCCGTGAAGAAGACTAAAGAGGAAATTCAGTACGGGGTTTAAAATCATGTACTGTTTTTATAAGAATAAATTCTAGCCTGTCCAACCCCTTAAGACTTTTGTAAGTCTCTATAAGATCCCCCCTCAATCTTCTAAATTCCAGCGAGTACAAGCCGGTCATGATCTGTCATGACACCACTTATGGCCCCAGATATTGAATTTGTTTCTATTTAACTGTAATTGCTAAACTACGAGATAAATGCAGAGTATTAAGAATGATTCCATTATTTGTAATTTTATTGCAAATTGTAATCATTCTATTTGGTTTCAAGTATGTGGCATTTAATACGAGTTTTTTTATTTACAACAACACTGAGTCCTGCTGTCAGAGATTTAATGAATAATCTGGCAGCTGGCTACAAAGCTTTTGGACACTTTTTTTTCTAAAAGCAATCCATTAATATTTGGGAAAATTTGTCAGGGTCCTTTATGGCAGTAAAAGTTCACATAGTAAAGAGAATGTCTAGTTTGTACTGTCTGAAAGTAATGCAAAATCTTGTTACAATACACGGCAAATAGAGCAGAATAGCTTTGCTAAATTATATGTGGATTTCTATACAAAATAGGGGTTTCTCATATGAACTGGCTTGCCCGGATGCATTAACTAATGAAAGGTGTAATTAAGGTGATTTAAATGCGTTTAAGTTGATTTATGCGTTTCTGGGCAACACAAACCTGAAAACATTTGTCCATTATGATCATGGAATAGATGAAGAACATATTTTACTACAGTGCCATTTAGCCCATTTTATGCATGCCAGTCAAAAATTTGCTACCTAACATAATCCCACTTTCGAGCACTTCGTCTATTGCCCAAGCATATTGTCACCTCTTTCAGTATGTATTTCGGCACTCTATATGTGTGGTAACGAGTTTCTGTCTTTACCAGTGAGAAATTGTGAGAGGGAGCGTAGCAACCAAGGGGGAGAGGTTGTGGGGGTGTGGGAGGAGGGTGTCCCTTTAAATTGGATTAGGTATGAATAAGGTTAGACTAAATTACATTCCTAATTACATTCCACAGTAGAGCCCAGGCTCTGATCAATACGTGCAGCACATTAATGATCTTAGTGTATTCATGTATGGATATCAGGTTATAATCAAACACTTGGCCCATGCTGACCAACCTGGGTCACACTGCATACCTGGTACTACTCCTGGCCCTGACTCCAGTTGCATACTTTCTCTCATTCCTGTCCCTGAGTCCAGCCTTACACCGGGCCCCCTATTCTACCCTGATCATAGCTGCTTACTTGCTTAGGTTCCCAGTGCTGAACAATCCCCTGGTCCCAGCTTTGACTGCACACCTAGTACGATTCCAGACCTTAACTCTGGATGCGCACTTGGCCTTGCTCCTAGCCCCTTTGCACTGACAATATATCTGGCCCACACATAAAGCCCCATATCTGACCCCCTGGACTTAACCTATTACGTTCAAGCCCACAGGTGCTTATCTAATGCAGTAATCCTCTATGGGGCACTTCACAGACCAAATTATGGATAACAAAATGTACTACATTCATTGGCTTCCTTGTTATCTAACATGCTAGTTACTTTGTCAAATAAGTCATTAATTGGTTGAACACAATTTCTCATCCGTAAAATTACACTCACTCAGCTGTATAAGTATTCTGTTACCATTTCTTTCATTTTCGTAACAAACTGTCCTGAAGTCATTTTCACCCCCAATATTTTCAATATTTTGCCGACTTCCTCTCAGCTGGGACTTTTCCGAAATGCAAAGTCCAATAACTATATATTTAAGCAATATTAGTTGATTAAATGTGATCTCGAGAATACATAATATTTTCTATGGTAGTCATAACACAACAATGATAAAAAGAAATTTGTTTTGATTGCACCTACCAACATGCATACATTATTACATTACAGTTCATATGTACCAAGGGCAAATTTTTGTTCCAATGCTCCCCATTCCCAATTACTTTTACATTGAAGTGATTGAAATCCAAGTGAAGTTTAAATGGCATCATAAAAGTAAAATCTCCGGAATGGATGATATTCATTACATGGTTGGTTGGGGTCAGTATCAGCACAATTACTATATTAAACTTTAAATCTTAAAGATGTCCTGGTTCAAGCTAAAACTAAAGACACATAATAATCTCCTCATACATTCCCCTGCAAGTATCTCTGTCAATCCTTTAAAATATGCCCCTTCTTTGAACAAGCTCTTAAATATCGCATCTGAATCAGTTTCCATCTGATTACACTTCTTGAGGATGTTCATCTACATATTCAATTAATAAAACAATGAGATTGGCGACATTTATATTCAACCTGTCAAAGGAATTGGGGGGGGGGGGGTATTAGAGATAGTCAGTGAGGTAAACAAACAATAATTGAGTGGCAAATGACAATAGTGCTACCTTCCAAATATTTAACTGAAGGAATTAATGGGTTATCAGGGCTGTATGTTGTGACAGACAGCCTGACACCTTGCATGTCATTTTAATATTACACTTATCCCATCCCCCTGGATATTCCGGATTAATAAATTACGGTTTTGTCAACTAATTACAAATCAGGCTAATTACAAATCAATAACATTAGCCAACTCCGAAACATGAAGTGCTGAGCATTGGGATCCAGACATCACAGACAACTGGCCTCAGTTTCCCCTTACATCTGGCAGTGTTCTCCGTCTGAACCGGGGGCCGCGGAGCATTTTTGAAAATGGGGAGGCTGAGCAATCACTGATTATTGGCCTTGGGGGTACCCAGTGAGGGAGTGGAGCAACCGAGTGGGGAGAGGGTTTGGAAGTAGGGTGTGTGTCCCCTCCCAGGGTAAGGACGTTTTAAAATTTGATGTATTAAAATCATGTTTTAGTCCATTGTAGAAGTATGATTTCAACGTTTTCTGTATGAAGTATTTTTAAGAGGTAACTTTTTGAAGGGTGGTGGGAACAGGCTGCCAGAAGAGGTAGTTGAGGCAGGGACCATCCCAACATTTAAGAAACAGTTGGACTGATACATGGATAGGACAGGTTTGGAGGTATAGACCAAAAGCAGGTAGCATAGCTGGGACATGTTGGCGGTTGTGGGCAAGTTGTGTCGAAGGGCCTGTTTTCACACTGCATCACTCTGACTACATGCATGAATGCTTCAAAATCAATTCATCCACCATGCATGAATGCTTCAAAATCAAGTGATCGACTTTTATTGCCATACAAACGTAGAAAATAGGTGCAGATAGGCCATCGGCCCTTCGAGCCAGCACTGCCATTCAATATGATCATGGCTATTCATCTAAAATCAGTACCTCTTTCCTGTTTATTCCCCATATCCCTTGATTTCGTTAGCCCCAAGAACTAAATGTAACTCTCTGTTGAAAACATCCAGTGAATTGGCCTGCACTGCCTTCTGTGGCAGAGAATTCCACAAATTCACAATTCTCTGCACGAAGAAAGTTTGTCCTCATCTCAGTCCTAACTGGCCTACCCTTTATTCTTAAACTGTGACTCCTGGTTCGGAACTCCCCCAATATCGGGAACATTTTTCTTGCAGTTACAGTAAGTGAAAATCTAGCAGGCAAGCAGGATGCTTTCTCCAACCACCCCTATTTGAAGTCCACTATCTTCCACCGTTTCTACCCATTGCTTGGTACTTACTTCCAGGATGCACCGAGCCGCAGCCTGATCCATGCCGGTCGCTTGGGCAAATTTGGCACAGAGACTCTCATGGCAGCGGCGCAATGCTGCCGATGCCTCCGATGGCCCGGGACTCTTGCACTGAGGCTGCTCCATGGCCGGAGCTGCAGTGAGCTACTCGTTAGCCCCGCTCCCCGTCCACATCTATCCCCGCCGCTGCTTCTGCTTCCAACACCCATGGCCCATGCAGTTGATATGAATTTTGAAATTTTCGTTGATCACAGAATTTCTCAGGACAGAGCGTGAGAATTTGGCAAAATGCATGATTCTCACGCTCAATGCATGGGAGTTGGCATCCCTGCCTCTCTCCCCCCCCTCTCCTCTCTCTGTCCACCTCCCCTCTCAACCTCTTTATCTCCCCTCTCCCACCTCTCTCTCTCTCTCCCCCTCCCCCTCTCTCTCTCTCATCTCACCCCCCTCTCTCTCCTTCCTCCCTTCCTCTCGGTCTCCCTCCTCTCTCTCCCCCCCATTTTCTCCCGCCCACCTCACTCTCCCCCTTGCTCTCTCTCCCCGCTCTTTCTCCTCTGTCTCATTGCCCCCTCCTCGCCCTCTCTATTTCCCCCATTTCTCTCTTCTCCCCCCTCTTTCCCCTACCTCTCTCCTCTCCATCTTCTCTCTCCCCCCTCCCTCTGTCCCTACCCTCTCTCTCCTCTCACCCCCTCTCTCTCTCCCCGTGTCTCTCTGTCTCCTTCCCCTCTCTCTTTCTCCCCCTCTCTTTGAGAGTCTCTGTCCCTTTCAGCACAGAGATTCTCACGGCAGCGGCGCAACGCTTCCGACCACACGGGATTCTTGCACTGAGGCTGCTCCATGGCCGGAGCTGCAGCGAGCGACTTGCCAGCCCCGGCAAACACTCGCCAGCCCCTGCTCCCCGCATCTGCCCCCACCGCTGGTTCTGCTTCCAACCCTCCCTCAGCCCCGGCTCTCCAACAACTGCGGCCCATGCAGTTTATCTGAGTTTTGGCATTTTCGTTGATCTCAGAATTTCTCACGACAGAGCGTGAGAAATTTGTGATCAGCGTGAGAATTTGTTCAAATGCATGATTCTCAAGCTCAAAGCGTGAGAGTTGGCAGCCCTGCTTTATATCTCTGCCCTCTGGATTTAGATCCCACCCAAGGAAAATAAATCCTTCCTGTTTATTCTGTTGAAGCTTCTCATTATTTTGTATACCAGTTAAGTTCCCTGAAGTACGTCTGTTTCAAAGAAAATGGCAATAGCTCATTCTATTTCTTTTTACAGCCAGATTTTTCCAATCTTGGCAACATCCTATTTATTCTCCTTTGCACCCTCTGTTTTGTCAGGCAGTGACCAAAACTGAAGAAGTGCCCTAAGAAGAGTCCCACATGAGGATAACATCCTACTTTTCTATTTTGTGCCTCAGCAAATAAATGAAAGTATGGGATGTTAACCACGTTATCACCCTATCCTAATGTATTCATGGCTATGTGAACAAACTTCCAGGGTCTTGATTTTCCTTCATATTTCTCTATCTTCCCATTTATTGTGCATCCCCTCTGAACATTTCAGCAAATGTACAGTCTCACTCTTCTCGGGATTACGTTTAATTTGTCACTCTTCTGCCCAACAAACCAGACCATCCATGTTTGTCAACCACATGACCAATTGTTGTATCATCTTTAGATTTCTTTATCATCCCCGTCATTTTAGGTCTATATTATTAATGTACAGAAAAAAATTGATCAAATACTGAGCATAGTGGGACCCTATTGGTATCTACATTCCAGTTATAAAAGTGCCACTTAATCATTATTTCCTGTTTCTTCGTATGGATTCAATTTGAACCACCATGCATTTTTACCCTTTTGACCTGGCTGTTTGCAAGATCTTGTCAATAATCTTGATGAAATCTATGTGGACACTGGTGTCATCAACGTTCTCATAAAAACCCATCTGCTTCACCAATGCCTTTCAGGAAAAGACTCCTACCCTTCTAAAGCATGAGCAGTAACGGAGATGTGATCACGCAAATCTTTGATTGCAGTGTGGCATGCTGAGAGTGCATCCAGTAAAACATATGGGTTTCTGGGCTTTATAAAGACATGCGTACAAAAGCATGGAGGTTATCCTGAGTCTAGAAAATAAATACACCATTGGGAAAGAATAGGAATTAAAATGATGGGAGATATGTATGAAATGGGAAAACTTTTATCATTCCACAATTACAACTAAAATATAATTTGAAAAGTAATCAATATTTCAAATACCTTCAAATTCAAGATTATTTGAAAAAGTATATACAAGGATATCAAACTTTAACCCCAGATCTACTGGAGGAAGGAATGAATAGAAAGGCAGAATCAAGCAATTTAATATCTTACTTATATAATATAATTCTAAATATAGAAACACCAACGACAGAAGCAATTAGAAGAGACTGGGAACAAGAGTTATTGATAAAAATTCCGAACGATAGATGGGATAAAAATCTATTATATGTAAACAAAATGTTCAATGAATGTAAGACATAACCTAATTCAATTTAAAATTTTACATAGATTATATTATTCGAAAACAAGACTGAATAAAATATTTTCAAATGTTTCCCCCATCTGCGACAAATGTCTAACTCAAAATGCCACTATAGCACATTCCTTTGTCTCTTGTACAAAACTGTATACATTTTGGAATGAAATTTTTGGAATTTTTACAAAACTATTTAACACAAAATTGAACCCCAATACTGAATTGATTATCTTTGGATCAATGGAAGAGGGAAGTAAACTAACTATATTCCAAGAAGCCTTTCTTAATTATGGTCTAATAACAGCGAAAAAACTTATACTTAAATTTTGGAAAAACGCACCTACGCCAACATTCAAAATGTGGATCTCAAATATGTCTGAAACGCTACATCTTGAAGAAATGAGATTCCTCTTACTAGCAAAGTAGACCAATTCTTAAAGATTTGGTCTCCGTTTATCAACTTTTATACAAGCATATGGTGCAACATAACATAACCTTAGAAATTAAATGGTTCAGAACTGGGTGACGAATGGGCAAAAATATGAGATAGGTAGATCTCTCCTAATCTTTCATTTCTTATTACTTTTTCCTTTTCTTTCAATCTTTTAACTTCTCACCTCTGTCCTTTATTTTTTTTCTTTCTGTTTCTACTTGCTTGTCTATCTATTCCGACACTCTTTATTTCTCTTTTCTCTCACTGTTCTTTTATTATTGCACCAAAAATGAAGTTGTACAAGAATGAAAATATGTATTTATGTATTATGTATTAGGTACTTAAGTACCAGACTACTGTACTTACTTCTAACAAAAATAAACAAACAAAAAAAAAAAAAAAAAAAAAAATCCTGAGTCTAGAAAATAAAATACTGGTTAAGCCATATATGGAGTGTTGTATGACGATCATAAATTGTAGAATGGTCACAATTTGAACAGAACACATTTTGCATTTCTTTGCTTTTATCATTCTAATATAATGGCAACGAACAACATTTTTCTACTTGCTAAATACTGTATTTGTTTAGCAGATCCTTGATATTATTAATGCAAATTATGGAAAATCTCTGCACAACATTTCTTAATTATTTTAATAATGTAAAATTTGCTTGAAAAAATCCAGAGTCAAAGGAAACTGACAATGGAACAATGAAATTCTTGCTTGCAGTAACATGATAAGCCTGTAGATGCAATGCACACAGATAATGTTACATTACAAAAAAGCAATAAATGAATAATCACAATACTAGTGGGGCGGCACAGTGGCTCAACGGTAGAGTTGTTCCCTTACAGCGCTTGCAGTGCCGGAGACCCGGGTTCCATCCCGACTACGGGTGATGTCTGTATGGAGTTTGTACGTTCTCCCTGGGTTTCTCTAAGATCTTCGGTTTCCTCCCACACACCAACAAAGTACAGATATGTAGGTAAATTAGCTTGGTATAAGTGTAAATTGTCCTTAGTGTGTGTAGGATGGTGTTAATGTGCAGGGATCTCTGGTCGGTGGGCCGAAGGGCCTGTTTCCATGCTGTATCACTTAACTAAACTAATCTAAACTAGTCTTTATTTGCAACCAAGGCAGTCCAGAGTACATTGTTGAGATTAATGTTGCTGTAGTGCTCACAAGCCTGTTGGTTGTTGGGGGAAACAGAGACGGAAATCGCTATCAAAACATGGGGGGGGACACAATTTCTTGGTGGCCGCACACACGCAAAGCTTCAGCCATGGGCCCTGTGGACGGTAACATCGGGAGCTGACCTGGTTGGTGACCGATTCCGAACTCCAGCAACAGCAGCTTCATCCACCCCAAATCGTGGGGCTTGAATTGTCCCGTTTGCGGGGCCTTTCATCGCCCAGCATGGCTTAAAATCGGCCGACGGGGGCTTCAACATCGGGAGCCTCGATCGCCTCTGCGGCAGTTTGACTGCCTGACCGCGGGGCGATGAAAGATTCTGCAGACGATTTTGAGCCGCGCCGGGTGATGAAAGGCCCCGCGAACGGGCCGATTCAGCCCTTAGAGAGCAAATCTTTCAAGAGTTTGCTGGAGTTCTTTCAAAAGCTACAATGTGATAAATAATACTTATACAAATAAAACTGAAGCAAATAAAGGCAAACAGAAGAACCAACCTTGGAGGGGGAAAAAGGGGAGAGGGAGGGAGAGCTAAATAACGTGAGTGACCGTGAATGAGGGACTTACCTGCAGTCCACCAGGAAACCCGCTCGACCGGAGCCCTTAATGACCTGACCCGTTCAAATCTTTCCCATCCAACAATACATCCAATTAACTCAAATGGTCATTGTACCTATACCAGACAGGTTTCAGAAATTCTCCGTGAATACCTTAAGTAATGCTTGAAGGTCAAAATACGATGTTAATAGAGATATTTAACAAGCGCTTAACAGTGACACCCCCACGGAGAGCGGAGATTTTAATAGATTTTTTTCACTGAATTTCAAAATCCGATTACAAAACATTGGGGGGGGGGGGGGGATTGTCCCCCACCTCTCAAAACATGGTAGGGGTGTGTCCCACCCAGGACTTTCCCCCACGATGTTAAAAAGCAATTCTTCAATGTGGTGGTAACGGTTTTCAGATTGTATCTTCTTCGTATTGGTCAGAGCAAAATGAGAGCATGTCCCTGCGTGTTATGGGTCATTGATATTAGGTAAAATAGAAACATAGAAAAATAGGTGCAGGAGTAGGCCATTTGGCCCATGGAGCCAGCACCGCCATTCAATATGATCATGGCTGATCATCTAAAATCAGTACCCCGATCCTGCTTTTTCGCCATAATCCCTTGATTCCTTTAGCCCAATGAGCTAAATCCAACTCTCTCTTGACAACATCCAGTGAATTGGCCTCCACTGCCTTCTGTAGCAGAGAATTCCACAGATTCACGACGGGGTGATAAAATGTTGCCTCATCTCAGTCCTCTTATTCTTAAACTGTGACCCCTAGTTTTGGATTACCCCAACATTGAGAAAAAATTTCCTGCATTTAGTCTGTCCAATCCTTTAAGAATTTTATATGTTTCCATGAGATCCTTATATTGGTTGTCTCTATGAGGTAGAACCATCTATGGATCCCTTTGATGGTGGGTGGTCAATTCCTACCAGCCACTAAAATCGCCTACATTCCTGGACGTTCTAGTTGACAAACTACTTTCTTCTTGAATATATTGAATGAGTTGGCTTAAACACCTTCTGCGATAGAGTTCCACAGTCTTTTACACAGAGGGTGGTGGATGTATGGAATGAGCTACCAGTAGAGGTAGTTAAGGCAGGTGTATGTCCTAATGTACATGTCCTAATATTTGTAAGACATTAGGACATGTACATGGATAGGAACGGTTTAAAGGGATATAGGTCAATCGTGAGCAGGTGGGACTAGAGTAAATGGGGCATCTTGATTGGTATGGACAAGTTGGGCCGAAGCGCCCGTTTCCATGCTGTATGACTATGACTCTAAACCAGACCGTTATGTAACCAGTTAGAATGCTTTCTACTGTACACCTGCAGAAGTTAAAGGAGTATTCGGCGACATACCAAACCTCCTCAATCTTCTAAGGAAGTAGAGGCAATGAGGGGCTTTTTATGTAATCGCATCAATGTACTAGGTCCAGGACAGATTTACAGAGATATATGCACACACATGAACTTGAAGCTGTTGACACTTTCCACCACCATCCTGTTAATGAATATCCACGAGGACCTTAATAGTGCTCAAACTGATCGTCCGTGGTCAGGACATTGTATAAGCCATATCGTATAATGACCACCAAAGAGCTGACTCCAGTTGACTTATTAACTTTTGCAGTATTAAATGCAATGTTCATTGTAACCAACTGAATGTGCTATGTTATACCAAGCAGATATTTGTCTATCCGTACCTTGCTTAAACGAAAACATGTTTGACTGAAAATGTAGGTAATTTAAAGTGCTTACATGCAATCAGAAGCCAGGACAAAAGGAAAAAAAAAAAATCACAGGTTTAAGAGACAATTTATATCAGGCAACATGGTGGAGCAGCTAGTAGTGCCATGGTCCGAAGTCCACGTGGGGTTTGCATGTTCTCCCTGTAATTGTGTGAATTTCTTTCAACATTGCAAAGTTGTTCGCGTTGGTAGTTAATTGGTCGCTGAGAATATAGTACTAAATAACGTCCTATGTTTTTGACAAAATGTTTGGTGAAGTAGGTCAAATTTCGTTAAATTATCTGGTTCAGAATGGTTGTTTCTTATCACAAGAATATCACTTATTAGAATGGAATAGCTTTTTATGCTTTATCTGATGGGATAAATTGCAGACTTGATTTTTAAAATCTCAAAATGTTTTAACATTGCTACAGAATGGATGCAAATACATTGTTATGCTTGAGCAAGTAGTTTTATTGGAGATATGAAAGACGATGAAATGAAGTGCTGGAAAGAGATTGAGAACCTCGCATCATAATGTCAGAAGAACAACTCTCCCCGGTACCTTCCCCTGCAACTGCACCTGTCCCTTTACCTTCTTGACTCTGTCCAGGGACCCTGGCAGTCATTTCAGCTATGGCAGAGGTTCACTTGTTCCAGGTGTGGACTCTTATACATCGGCAAGACCTAGTGTAGACTGGGCGATTGTTTAGCTGAACACCTTTGCTCAGTCTGCCTAGGCCTACGTGATGTCTGGGTTGCCAAACACTTTAACTCCCCTTCCCATTCGCATAACGACCTTTCTGTCCTGGGCCTACTCCATTGTCAGAGTGAGGCCAAACACAAATTGGAGGAAAAGCACCTCATATTTTGCCCGAGCAGCTTACATACCAGCAGTATGACTATTGATTACTATAACTTCAAGTAACTCTCTCTCCATTCCTCCCTCCCCTACTTATTGTACTAGTTTCACCTGTTGAGTTGCACTCTCTGTCTGTATAACCTGTTATCACCTAGCTCACAGCCAACAATAGACCATTGTGGGCTCCACTTAACCTTGATCATCATTACTTTTTGTATATCTTTCATTCATTTGTTCTATATCTCTCTATATCACCCTCTATTTCTCTCATTTCTCTTTCCTCTGACTGTTTGAACAAGGGTCTAAACCCGAAAGTTCACCTATTCCTTTTCTCCAGAGATGCTGTCGCTGAATTACTCTAGCCTTTTGCATCTAAACCAGGACAAGAGTTGGCTGTTCACCTTAGGAAACAAGGGGTGAACATAACCCTGTCCTCATCAATGGAGATGGTTTAGAGAAGCTTGATCCCTTGAAGGTCCTAGTCATCCATATCACTGGCAAATTAACCTAGTCCCTTTACACTGATCAAGAAAGTTCATCAACGTATTTACTTTCCTAGGCGCCCGAGAAGATTTGGCATATCCAAAAGGATTATTTCGAGAGGATTCTGTTTACGATGTACCATAGCCTATTATAGCAAGGGCTCTGTTCTTGACCGTCTGAACCTGCAGAGAATGGTAAACACAGTCCATCACGGGCTCATAATTTACTTCCACCCACACTATCTTCTTTGTACATTGCATCAGAAAGGTGGGATGTATCGTCAAGCAAACCCTGCCTTATTCTCTTTTCTCTCTTCTACCTTTTTGGAGAAGATACAGGATATTCCCCACTGCTTGCAGACTTCTGAAGCAATCCATTCCCAGAGGTGCTATCATGTACTCATATTCTTAACCCTACCTCAGTCAATTATTCTGATATTGTACTTTTTTTTTTTGCTCGACTTCAGATTGCACTATACTCTAGCAGTCTGCTGTTTTGAACTTGTCGTTATATTTATCAGTGTTTGCAAGATGTTTATTCGTGAGCTTTATGTGAACAAGGAATTCCAATGCACCCTTGTGTATAAATAAACTAACCTGATCAGATATAAATATGGGTAGCATTATTATGAATCTTGAATGTTTTTGCAAGTAGTTTTGCAGCTACTGTCAACTAACTTGAGTTTATGAAAGGTTTAATAATTTGATAGCATCTTTAAGATTTTTTTGGTACATCTATTATTGGAACAATATGTTAAAGCTTATATGCATCCAGAAGCAGCTGAGACCTAGTGTGAGAGGATGCATATACCAGAAAAAATAATGAGGCTGGAACCAGTGCCTTGAAGAATTGAATGACTGGTGCTCCAGAGATGTTATTCGGACAAAGCATTTGGATGAGTCTGAGAGAAAAATGTTAAAATGTACAAAGTATCATCAAAGCAAAAGAGAAATGCAGTGATTTGGGTAAAGATAACTACATTTCATCTGGAATGGCTAAAATTTAACATTGAGATATGTGATATATAAAGGAGCCAAGCAAAAAAGTTGATGGTCAAAGATAAAAGCAATTTTTCTCAATGTCTTAAAGCATTTATAATAAGTTCTATTTAATTTGTAGCACAATTGAATTTGACATAAATACCATTATGGAGATGTGTACAGGGTCTAAAATTAGGAATTAAATACTTTGAGGTAGAATAGAATAGAAACACAAGTACATTGATTGGGTTTACGGAATCCTGATAGGGTGACTTTAGTAATAAATTGTGTTCAGGCGATCAGGATGAATGATTAGTTAGAGCAGAACATAAGATTAGGATTAGTGGGACAGGGGCATAGGAATTGCATTGTTCTATCTGGGGCATATGTCAATAAAACACACTTGACCAGTGGAACAGGAATCAGTTATAGTTCGCTATTGTCATCAATATTAACCATTTGGATCAGAGTAGAGTTCGCATGTAAGTTTGTGGAGGACACAAAAATTGGTGGGGAAGAAAATTATCCAAGATTGCAACAGGACTACAAAAGTTGGACAAACATTACTGTTCAAACAAATGTGAATTAACACATTTTGGCAAGTTAAACCAGGGCAGGACTAGCACAATAATTGGTTGGCCCTGGAGATCATAGTAGAACAGAAGGGACAGAAGATACGTAGCTCCGTGAATGTGGCAACACAGATAGACAGGGTGGTGAAGAAGGTATTTGGTACAATTACCTTCAACAGTCAGACCATTGCGTATGTGTTGAGATGGAATGTAAGAGCTATACAAGATGTTGCTGAGAAGGCATTTGCAGTATAGTGTGCAGTTCGTCATCTAGCTATTGAAAGTGGATGTCATTAAGCTAGAAATGGTGTGGAAAACATTCGCAAAAATATTTTCCAGAACTGGAGAGCACAATTTATTTTCGAGCTTTTACTTGCACTAATGATTTTGAAATTCATCCCTCATTGACCATTTGTTTCCGTGCTATATCGAGAACTAGACTAAGTGGGACCCATTGGGTCCCTGTTACACAGGAGGCTTGGCCCCCCAATGCAATACTCCACCATTCACCCATAGCCCCCAACTGCACTGGCGCACCTCATTTCCCCTCATCCCTAGCACTTCCCCTCCCTCTTCTTTCTCCTCTCCTCCTCCCCTCCCCAATCCCTCCCTCACCTCTCTCTCCCTCTCCTTTTCCCTGCCCTCAGTCACTCCCTCCCTCACTCCATAACTCTTCTCCCTTCCGTATCCCCCTCCTATCCCTCTATCCCCCACTCCTCACCTCCCCTAAGGGGATCATGACAGAAGCCTCCTCGTGACGATCCCTGGAAGCGACAACACGATGCACTCTGTGACGCGTCGGGCAACAATTCTGTCAAAATGTTGGACGACGACAGAAGATAGTGAGCTACATCGTCTGACACAAGAGTGAACGAACCTCCCCATCCGTCCTCACCTCCTCCGCTGCCCACCTCTCCCTCTATTCCCCTCTCCTCTACTCCCCATCCTCTCCTATTCCCCTCTCCTCTACTCCCCATCCTCTCCTATTCCCCTCTCCTCTACTCCCCATCCTCTCCCTCTATTCCCCCTCCTCCCATATTCTCCCTCCTCACCTCCCTCTTTTCCCTCTCCTCCTACCCTCCCACAATCCCTCCCTCACCTATCCTCAGTCACTCCCTCCATAACTCCTCTCCCCTCTCCTCCCCCATTCTCCCTCCCCAGGATCTCGAGGTTGCAGTTCCTCCCCCTTCTTGGATGCCCTGAGGAGCATCAGCCGTCGGCGCCCTCGAAACCAGGCCTTGGATCAGTCCGGAAACACCAGCAGCTACGGCAGTGCTGGTGGAGTGGGGTGTGGTGGTGGGGGAGAGCTTGGAGAAAGGATGGGGGAAGAGCCATGAAGGAGAGGGGGGTATCAAGGGGGAGAGGGCAGGAGCCAGCAAGGGGAACCAGAGGGGAAGGGACCAGAGCTGCGGGGCATTGCGATGGCGGTGCGTTTGGGACTGACAGCGGGCGCTGGACGCTCTAATCAAGAATCTGTCAATCTCCACCTTGAAAATATCCAATGATATGCCCTTCTGTGGCAATGAATTCCAGATTCACCATCACTGATCATAGAAATTCCTCCTCATCTCCTTTCTAAAGGTATGTCCTTTTATTCTGAGGCCTTTGTTCCTAGACTCTCCCACTAGTGGAATCATCCTCTCCACATTCACTCTTTCCAGGTCTTTCACTATTCGGTAAGTTTCAATTCGGTGTCCCCTCATCCTTAAACTCCAGCGTATACAAGCCCAGTGCCATCAAATGCTCGTCATATGTTAACCCAATCATTCTTGGGTGATGGCATTATCCAGATATCAAATTATGTCATTTATTCCAATTCTTCCATTTACCTTAGCTATCTTACCCCCAGTACATATGCAATTGTGATCTATCAACATTATTTAAATTCTAGAACAATCCCAGCAAACTGAAATACTGCAAATGAAAGAAAATGGGAATTACCCAACATCAGTTGTTGGGAATATGTTTGAAATCATTATACAGTTTTATAAGAAAAAAAAATTAAGCTGTATAAATTTGTCGGAGATTACTGAACTTGTGTTTAGCTGGATTAGTTTATTTTTGTAAGATGCCACATTAAAGGTAAAGTCTAATGGTGATAATCAGTCCTCTATCCATGCTACTATATTAACAGACAGAAAATAGTGGAGCAATATGAAAGTCATTTTCATGCCAGTAGCTTGGCTATTTACAATCAGCATCGAATTATTGGATGAAGGGGCTGATTGCAATGCATTGAAATGTTCTAGCGATATTAAACTGAAATGCAAGAATAGTACAGCTTGCCTTCTCCCTTTAAATAACCATTCTTTTCCAATGCTATCCAGTTCCAGTTTGAATCTCATGATTGAATCCACCCCATTACCCCAGCTCTAGCAGTGTAATTCAAATCCTAAATGCTCTCTGTACAATAATTAATTTTTGCTAATGTCTCTTAGCTTCTTTTGCCAAATAGCAGCATTCTGGACACTCTATACTCTAAATGATTTTAAATACCTTAATCGAATTCCCTCTCTTGATAATCTGTTATAGGGAAACCTGCTTCAATTTTGCCAGTCTATCCTCAGAACTAAAGTCACCTATCTCAGGAATCATTGAAGTAACACTTTTCTACACCTTTTTTCAGGTTATATCATTCCTAACCTGTGGTAACACACTTTGTTGCAATATTTGAGCATAGATTAGTCGTAACTTTCTTACTTTTGTACTTGGTCTCTGTTCATAAAGCCAAAGATTTTTAATTATATTTTCATCCATTATGTACATGTACATACAGCTACTCTCCTGTTACGAACGTCCAATATATGTGCACGCCATATAAATGAACGAGCATTTGGTCTATCGGGATGGATGAGATAACTTTCCAGCTGGCGAGGGCCTAGACATCTTTTGCAAAATTGGGAATGGGGCAATTCTGTACGTCTTCTCTATCCAATCCCCCCACCTGGTTGCTCTTCCCATGACTGCTCACTCTCCCCCCACGTATTTCTATGATCCTCTCCCACACTGACTACTAATTTCCAACTTATGAACAGTTTGGATTATGATCAATTGTCTGGAATGGAACCCAATTGTAATCTGGGGACCTCCTGTACAGATATCTCCATTTCCATTTCATAATTGTATCTTTCAATTTATTTTGTCTCCTTGTTTTGGTTTTCCCTGTTGAAAACACTGAAATATTTTAAACAATTTTATCTTATGATTATGAAAATAGTGGTGCTGAATTCAAAATTCTACGGAATTTTGACAATCTTCAGTTCTATTTTTTCCTCTGTGTAAATTACCGCAGTGGGCTACTGTGTAACTGGTGCACTGTCAGAAAATATAAAGGTATAGTTTGAATTTGTTTTCAGGCCATAAAACATTACTTAACAGGAGCACAGATTGTCTTTTAGTTGCAGGGGTCAGTGGAACTAATCGGACGCCTTCTCAATTTTTAATTCATTAAAATTATTATTTAGGCCAATGAAGATGCAGATGAGTCCTTTGTATTATAAAATTGATTACTCAAATTGCAGGTAAACTTTGGTAATACCTTTGGGTATTGTTAAATTTAGTTTATGGTATAATTTGTTTGGTAAACAATGTGCCATATCATAAATATAACTTTTTCCTTTTTGTAGGGCAAAACAACAAATTTATATCCTGTGTATACAAGTGAAACATGTACTACTGAACAGATGAACCAAACAATCAAAGATTTTCCTTTAAGTGCGGAGCTCCTCAACGACGTGCCTTTCACACTAGCTCCTCATATTCTAGCAATTCACGCTAGTTTTCAGGACCTCCCTGCCAGCTTGCTATTGTCGAAGAATGAAAACTTGGCACGTTTTGGATATGATTTTACTCTTGAAAATTCTGTACTTAATTCCTAAAAAATGAATGTTGCTATTTTGCATGAAGTACAGTATTGTTCTTCAAAATATAAGTAAAATGTCATTGATGTATTCTTTATTTCTCTGCATTACTTTTCATGCATTATGTTACTAGTATTGTACCTTCTTGTGTTCCATCTGGAAGTTTTCCAATGCATAAAAAATAATTCTTGACGAAATTTAATGGTTTGCATTTCATGTGAAACTAACGTGGCTACTCATGGGAAGGATTGAGAAATTGCATCGTAAACTCTCAAAGATTAGATTCCTGGGTTGGTGTTGGGGAAGGGGAAAAAGAAGTGACCCTGCTGGTATCATCTATACTGTGTCAGGATCATGCTTTTATGTGCTGACTATGCTTTTGTATATCAGACCAGAATTTCTAGTCCCTACCAGTAGGGTGCCTCAGAGACTTGAATCTTGCCTCCAAGAAAGGAGTCTATGCTAAAAATAAAAATGTCCTTCTTTGGATGCTTTCCAAACATGGACTTCCACCTCAAGTGCTTTGACATATAGCAAATTATGATTGCGTTGAGAGATGGGAAAGAGACCAGAATTAATAACTACATTGGTCACTGTCATTTACTAGAATATATTACATGCAGGTGTATAATGTTCATGTATAATTATTTTGCAACTTTTCATTTGATTGAATCCTTTTTGATTTGTCTGTTTGAGTGCTGTACACACTTAAAGCAGTTGTGATAGATGTCAATTTCCAGTTTTTGAAAGAATACAAATGCGTATATTATGGTTGAATGATATAATCAAATTGCACAGCAGTGGAGTAATAATAAAAGATATCTATTGAAATAAAATGTTTCTGCTTTTTTACATGGTATTTATAATGTTATGTTCAACATCTGCCCTTGGAGAGTTCATTTAACTGGCGGGGGACCAACATTCTGGCAGGCAGGTTTACTAGTGCTACAAGGGTGGGTTTAAACTAAATAGCGGGGGGTGGGTTGACAAATTGGAAGTATAGGATGGGGTTAAAGGGAAAGAGAGTACAGGAAAAGTTACGAAAGACACCCAAATTAATGGTCTGGAAAGTTCAAGAAGGGATAAGAGAGTAAGGTCAGGTGAAATAGGAACCAGTGTGAAGGGAGGTGAATACCAGATTAAGTATTACATATGAATACGCGAAGTATAAGATATAAAGTGGATGAGCTTGGGGCTCAGTTAGAGATTAGTAGGTATGATGTTGTGGGAATTACAGAGACATGGCTACAAGAGGGTCGGCTGGGAACTGAATATTCCGGGTTATACATCCTATCGAAAAGACAGACAGGTGGGCAGAGGGAGTGGGGTAGCTCTGTTGGTAAGGAAAGAAATTCAGTCCTTTGCGAGGGTGTCATAGAATCAGAAGATGTAGAGTCATTGTGGATAGAACTGAGAAATTGTAAGGGCAAAAAGACCCAAATGGGAGTTAACTGCAGGTCCCCCAAACAGTAGCCTGGATATAGGGTGCAAGTTGAATCTGGAGTTAAAATAGGCATGTAACAAAGGTGATGCTACAGTGTTTATGGGAGATTTCAATATGTAGGTAGACTGGGAAAATCAGATTGGTACTGGACCCCAATAAAGGAAGTTTGTAGAGTGTCTCTGAGATGGATTCTTAGAGCAGCTTGTACTGGAGCCTACCAGGGAGAAGGCAATTCTGGAATTAGTGTTGTGCAATACATCGGATTTGATAAGGGAACTCAATGTAAAGGAACCATTAGAAGGTAGTGACCATAATATGATGTTTTAATCTGCAATTTGAGAGGGAGATGATAAAGTGTCAGTATTGCAGTTGAACAAAGGGGACTATGGAGGCACGAGGGAGGAGCTGGCCAAAGTTGACTGGAAATGGACCCTAGCAGGGATTACGGTGGAACAGCAATGGCAGGAATTTCTGCGAATAATCCAGAAGATGCAGGATCATTTCATTCCAAAGAGGAGGAAAGATTCTAAGGGGAGTAAGAGGCAACTGTGGCTGACAAAGGAAGTCAAGGACAGTACAAAATTAAATGAGAGGACATTTAACATAGCAAAGATGAGCGAGAAGCCAGGGGATTGGGGAACTTTTAAAGAACAAAAAAGGCAACTAAAAAGGCAATATTGGGAGAAAAGATGAAGTACAAAGGTAGGCTAGCGAAAAAATATAGAGCAGAGTAAAAACTTCTTTAGGTATGTGAAAGGGAAAAGATTAGTCAAGACAAATGTGGGTCCCTTGAAGACAGAAACAGGTGAATTGATTATGGGGAACATGGAAATGGCAGACGAGTTTAACAGATACTATGGCTCTGCATTCACTAAGGAAGCCACAAACCATATCCCAGATGTACCAGGGGACAGGATCTAGGGTGACGGAGGAACTGAAGGAAATTCACGCTAGTCAGGAAATGGTGTTGGGTGGACTGAAGGCTGATAAATCCCCAGGGTCTGATGGTCTGCATCCTAGGGTACTCAGGGAGGTGGCTCTAGAAATTGTGGACCAATTGGTGATCATTTTCCAATATTCTATAGATTCTGGATCAGTTCCTGTGGATTGGAAAGAAGCTAATGTTATCCTACTTTTTAAGAGAGGGGGGAGAGAGAAAGCGGGGAATTATAGACCAGTCAGCCTGATGTGGGAAAGATGCTGGAGTCAATTATTAAAGATGTATTAGCGGCGCATTTGGATAGCAGTAATAGGATCGGTCCAGTCAGCATGGATTTACTAAGGGGAAATCTTGCTTGACTAACCTTCTGGAATATTTTTGAGGATGTAACAAGTAAAATGGATAAGGGAGAGCCCGTGGATGTCGTGTATCTGGACTTTTAAAAAGCCTTTGATAAGGTCCCACGCAGGAGATTAGTGGGTAAAATTAAAGCACATGGTTTGGGGGATAGGGTATGTACATGGATAGAAAATTGGTTGGCAGACAGGAAACAAAGAGTAGGAATTAACGTGTCCTTTTCAGAATGGCAGGTAGTTTCCAGTGGGGTGCCGTAAGGTTCGGTGCTGGGACTGCAGCTATTTACACTATTAATGATTTAGATGAAGGAATTAAAAGTAACATTAGCAAATTTACAGATGAGGCAAAGCTGGTTGGCAGTGTGAACTGTGATGAGGATGCAAGATGACTTGGGTTGATGAGTGGGCAGATGCATAGCAGATGCAGTATAATGTGGATAAATGTGAGATCATCCACTTTGGTGGCAAGAACAAGGCAGATTATTATCTGAATGGTGTCAGATTAGGAAAAGGGGAAAAGCAACGAGATCCAGGTGTCCTTGTACAACAGTCACTGAAAGTAAGCATGTAGGTACAGCAGGCAGTGAAGAAAGCTAATGGCATGTTGGCCTTCTTAATGAGAGGATTTGAGAATAGGAGCAGAGGTCCTTCTGCAATTGTACAGGGCCCTGGTGAGACCACACTTGGAGTATTATGTGCAGTTTTGGTCTCCTAATTTGAGGAAGGACATTCTTGCTATTCAGGGAGTGCAGCGTAGGTTCACCAGGTTAATTCCCGGGATGGCGGGACTGTCATATGATGAAAGAATGAAACGACTGGGCTTGTATTCCCTGGAATTTAGGATGAAAGGGGATCTTATAGAAACATATAAAATTATTAAGGGATTGGACATGCTAGATGCAGGAAACATGTTCTCGATGTTGGGGGAGTCCAGAACCAGGGGCCACAGTTTAAGAATAAGGGGTAGGCCATTTAGAACTGAGATGAGGAAATACTTTTTTACCCAGAGAGGTGTGAATTTGTGGAATTCTCTGCCCCAGAAGGCAGTGGAGGCAGATTCACTGGATACATTAAAATAAATTTAGATAGAGCTTTTAGGGCTAGCGGTTTATGGGGAGAAGGCAGGAACGGGGTACTGATTGGATGATCAGCCATGATCGCATTGAATGGCGGTGCTGACCAAATGGCTTACTCCTGCACCTATTTTCTATGTATATCTATTTTACAAACATTTAATGCCTCTGAGGACAGAGTCATTAAATGTATATGTGTAGTGGAATATAATCTTGTTTATGATGTACTGATGTTATTCAGCAGCAGTGATGTGCAGTAGTTGCTTGCTAACATTACAGAGTAGACTGGCACCTGGACATGCAATAAACTGGCAAACTCTTACGCCACCAGGAAAATGCATTTTAACGCAAGTAGGGTAACATTTTTTAATACTTTCCCGTTGAACATTCACTTCAAATCGAAGATTATCCATTTTGAGTATGAACCAATTCATGACACCGATGTTGAGAGTGCTAAATGATCCCTTTGGCATTGAAAATAATCTTAACAACTGGAGCCATATACCTTTTAAATGGACACAGATTATCAGTTAATAAAACCTAGTCAATACACACGGACTTTGTTCTGCTCATTTTAATTTCTGCAAATTGATTGGATTTGAGGTATGTATTAGTAGCTAAGAAAAAGCAATTGGAGTAGACATGAATAATTTGGCTTACCACTTTCGCTCAGTCCACCTGGACCTACCTGTTCTCCCAGTTGCCAAACACTTATCATATTCTTTATCATATTATTTTTTTTGCATATCGTTCTATATTTCTTTTCATCACCATTTATATCTCTCGTTTCCCTTTCCCCTGTCTCTCAATCTGAAGAAGTGTCTGAAACGTCACCTATTCCTTTTCTCCAGGGATGGTGGCTGAGCCGCTGAATTACTCCAGATTTTTGTGTCTATCTTTGTCCTGCTGTACATTGTACCCCTTGACACATTAATATGTGTCTCTCGCTAGGCAGGAACATCTGACTATCATCCTTTTATTATCTGGTTCAACTCAATCTTTTCCGAATCAGATACCATAATCTGCAGCCCTTTGTTGTCTCCACACATCACTTCCCAGCCTCCATGGCTTTCTCCATCCTCCCTCACCCAGCTCCTTCCGTCCATCAATGCCTCCTCAAGTGGATCCAAGTATCACTTGCCAGCTCCTGTCTCTGTTCTCTTCCTCATTTCTTTATACTAGCGATCTACCATTTACATTCTTAGTTCTGATACAGCATCTCGACCTGAAATGTCGAGTATCCCTTTGCCTCTATAGCTGCTGCTGACCTGTCAAGTTCCTTCAGCAGCTTGTTCTTTTGCTCCAGATTCCAGCATTGCAGTCTCGTGTCAACATTCATGCTCTTCCTCCTGATCATTTCTATTGATTGGATTAATTCCCTTCCAATTAGAAAACCTATAGTTATTAATTTTTTTTTTAAATCAAGTTTATTTTTATGACTTTTCGGTTAACACTACTTTTAATAAAAACACAGGCATTCCTATTACTAACTGCACTGGGATGAAAAATATAATTTTAGCAGAGAAAATACAAACACGAAGTAGGAGCAGAATACGATACTGGATCCTGCAAACCTACTAATATGATTGTATCCTTGTTGTTGCCTACCTCCATGAATCTTTCACCACTTTGTTCCTCATTCATTTATCGATCTCTGGTTTAAAAATTCAAAAGATTCTGCTTCTTCCAACAGTGCGAAAGTCTTACAACCCTTGGAGAAAAAGAAAATTACCTTATCTGTCTTAAATGGGCAACACCTTAAAGCAGTGATCTCTAGTTCTAAATTCTTCCACAGAAGGGAACCTCTTTCCACGTCCACCAGGTAAATGCTGCCAGTTTAATCAATCAATTAATTTCTCACTTCAAAAGAAGCTTTCAATGGGATTTGTCATTATTTGGAGATGGACTATAATGTGTAAAGATTGGTTATTTGAAGAATGTATGTGTGGGGTGAATACATACTCAGAGATCTGACATTCATCAATACCTGGCACAGTTGGAGCTATGACTCAGTACCATTCTTGCCATGACTCACTACCGATCAAACCTCACACTATAAATTTCCAACTTCATATTAAAGACATGCTTTTAAAAAAAAAAAAAAAGACAATGGTTTGCTTAAGTGCACAGATAAGACTTCTCCTGAAAAATAAGATTTCCTAAAACTGTTACAGGCAAAGGATGATAAGCAGCATTAACCCGATAAATTATAGTATAATATCTATGGAACCAAACAAGAGCCCAGACATCAGGTAAAGAGACAGACCTATGCACAATGAAGCTTTTATGGTAATCAGTCGTCTAGATAGCATTTAAGAAGCACTTGGTAAACAATAATGATCTAAAAAATATATAAGCACGGATTCACCAGAATGTTACCTGGACTTGCAGGCTCGAGGATGGGCTGAGATTTTGTTTCCTCTGGAGCGTATACAAAATCATGAATTGCACAGATTAAGTGAGTGCTCTCAATCTTTTCCCTACGGTAAAGGATTCTAAAACTAGAGGGCATAGAATAAGGTAAGTAGGGGAGAGATTTAAGAAAGACCTCAGAAGCGACATTTTCCCGCAGTAGTAATATTAATCTGAAATGAACTGCCAGCAGAATCTTTAATAGCGGATAAAATTCCACCTTTCAAAAGACAGATGTATAAAACGTGAAGGGTTTGGAGGAATATGGGCCAAATGCAGGCAAATGGGTCGAGCCAAGAATATCAACATTTCAGTGTGGATAAGTTGGGCTGTTTCTACATTGGAAACCTGTGACCAAATAGATTATGGTTAATAACTTCACAAATTCCAGAAATATGAGCGGGCAATTCAGTGACAATGTCTCCATGTGCTGAAGTAACACTGGGTCAGACTGAAGGAATGTCCCTACCCGAAATGTCGCCTATCCATTCCATCAACAGATGCTGCCTGACTCACTGGGATATTCCAGAACATTGTTTTGTTCAAGATTCCCACATCTGCAGTTCCTTGTATCTCCATGCACTTTATTAATGTGCTTCATTGAAATATTCTATTTACAGTGAACTGAATTAAGAGAAGTATTTCTTTTCTGGAGTTTCATGTTAGCCTTTACAATTAAAACAACATTGTAGACTATTATGTGCATGTTGCCCTGTGTCAAATCAATGGTCTTCACTGGTTTCATTCTAAAAGATATCATGTTCCACGGAGAAACCCTGAACAGAGAAACAGTAGTGCTTGAGCTCATACCAAAGTTCAGGTAAATGACAACAATCTGTCTGTCCCAAGGGGAAATTCTAACATTTGGACTGATTGGAGGGTAGCTACTGCCCTGTACTCCTGATATGACTCCAAAGACAATAAGAGAATGAATGAATTAAGGGCAGCACAGTGGTACAGCAATAGAGTTGCTGCCTTACAGCGCCAGAGACCCAGGTTCGATCCTAATCACGGATGCTATCTGTACTGAGTTTGTACGTTCTCCCTGTAACCGCGTGGGTTTTTTCCGAGTGCTCCGGTTTCCTTGCACACTCCAAAGACGTACAGGTTTGTAGGTTAATTGGCTTACATAAAATTATAAAAATTTGTCCCTAGTGTGTGTAGGATAGTGCTAGTGTATGCAGTGATTGCTGGTGGCATGGACTCAGTGGGTCGAAGGGCCTGTTTCCGCGCTGTATCTCTAATGTCTAAAGAATAAAAACAAAAGGTTAGAAAAAGGTCAGGCAGCATCTGTGGAAAGAGAATTAATGTTAGTATTTTGGGTCAAAGATCCTTTATTAAAATTGGAAATGATATAAAGTTTTTAGATTTAAATTGTAGACAGTGTGGGGAGGGGGTGGGTGGTGGATAGGACAGAGGGAATCTCTCCGATAGTATGGGATCAGAGTTGCCATAGTGATGTTAGTGAAGCCATCTGGGTAAGTCTGAAGAAGGGTCTCAACCCAAAATGTCACCTGTTAGAGTGTGAAGAAGGGTCTCGACCCAAAACGTCACCCATTCCTTCTCTCCAGATATGGTGCCTATCCCGCTGAGTTACTCCAGCATTTTGTGTTTATCTTCGAAGCCATCTGGTTGATGGGTTAAGGGGGGGAGTTAGAGATAGAGAGAGAAACACACAACAAAGGAGCAAATAAAACATGCGCAATGCATAAGTTTAGGAAATACAGGGCAAGTAAGGCAGGACTGCTGGGGAGATGAAAACAGTCAATATTATAGATCGATGACCTATAACTGAACCAACCAATTCTGACACAAACAGAAAAAAAACAAGTTACCTGAAATTGTTGAAACCAATAGTCTGAAAGACTGCAAAGTGAACAGGTGGAAAACAAGGTGTTCTTCCTCCAACTCATGTTGTGCTTTATTATAGTTGTGCAGAAGGTCAACGGCCGATAGGTCAGAATGCGTGGGGGTGAATTACAGTGACTGCAATATATAGTTAATAGGAACTGTTGCTGTTTGTGGGATACAGGAAACAGTCCTACTCAGGCTCCCTTCCTGAACTCCATTTCCAGTATGCCAAGTTCACCCTTTATAATTTCCTCCATCTCCAAGATCCCAACAGCATTCACATCTTACTCTCATGTTCCCTTTCAGCATTCCAAAGGGACTATTTCCTTTGACTCCCTAGTTTACTCTTTCACCAGCTACTCCTCTTTTCATGGCACTTAGCCATGTAATGAGAGGAGATGAAACACCTGTTCTTTCCACTATTGTGGGAACTAAACAGTTCTTCCAGCTGAAAGAGCAATTCATTTGCACGTCCAATCTAGTGTCTAGTGCATTTGGTGCTCTTGGTTCTTTCGACTATTAAATTTTCTCCTTGCAGCAAACCCTACCAAATATATTCCTTTAGCTGTCCAACCCTCCTCCATCTTCTCTGCAACTTAAAACTAACTCGCTTACTCTTGTTCCCAGTTGTGATAAAGGGCCTTTGACCTGAAATGATAACTGTGCTTCGCTTTCCACATACATGGCCTGTCCTACTATGTGTACCTAGTATTTTGTTTTTATTTCAAATTTCCATAATCTGCAGTTCTTTTGATTTTCAATAGACAGAAGGAATATCTCACAGCAAGATGATTATAAGCAAGAGGCTTTGACAACAAAGATAAGTTGAAAATAATAGAATCAGGAAGGCAGGTATGTTAATCCTGGACTGTAATAACTTTTACACCGTGCTAAATTTGGCCTTTCTCTGCCCATCAGAGGAACAGCTTAGTTAGGCAGATATAGAATCATTTTGAGTGGTAATTGTCCCTTTGCCTCCTCTTGGCTACTGGCTGACCTATTTTGATGATCAAAGATTTCAGGAGCAATTAGAATTTTAGAAAGTGCTTGATAGACTTTTTATTTTTTGAGGTTTCAAGAAGAAAAATCCTCAGAGGTTAGCAAATTAACTGGTGTGTTTCTTGTGATCAAGAGTGTGTTTCTTGTGATTTATTCCTGTTCATTCTGTTATATTGACAAATAATTGTATAGGTGATCCTTGTTTTACAGGGAAGGTGCATTCCTGGAAAACAGGATGTTCTGTACCGCAGAGTCGCGTCATCTATTTATCTATTTTTTCCACGTAAATGACACAGGAGCAAATCTTATTCCGTATCTCATATTTTTGGATAGTAATTTGTGAATTTAGCAAGGGCAAATTTGTGAATTTAGCAAGGATAGTAATTTGTGAATTTAGCAAGGGCAAATTTCCATAACCGAAATGACAGTAATGCCAGGGTTGCCTGCAAGTAAGAATTCAGTCACAATTTGAACGAGTCTTCCCTAAAGATCTGTGGATGGTAACTGAAGAGACTGCAGCAGCTGGAATCTAGAAGAATGGTATTGACCAGAAATGTCATCTGTCCATTCCTTCTACAGATACTATCTGATCTGCTGAGTTTCTCAACTTGTTTTTCCCCCTAACAATCTACTTTTTAGGGTTAGTTGCCCAAATTAAATTAGCATTACAAACACGAAAGCTTGTTGTGCCAATATCCAGATTCTAAGATTTGCCTATGCAAAGAACGGCCTACAGATGGTGCCACAACATATGGCTACAATGACAGAATAGTTTGAATGCAAATCCATTAATGTATATTTAATCAGAAATAGATCTGATCTGCATAGCTGTTTGATTATTCAGTTTAATGAAGTGTCCAAAACTGATATGCCATCTGTCTATTTCCCTTCACAGATGCTGCCTGGCCCGCTGAGTTCCTCCCGCAGTTTGTTTATAGTTGTTTTTCAGGCTGATTGCATGTGATTTAAAGTGATGGTGTTTAATGATGAAACTATTCTCTCAATGACTTGTTTTGTTTGTGCAAATACCATTTTGATATTTTTGATCACAAAAAATGAAATTCCATTATAGATAGCACAGTGGTCCGAGTGGCAAAAAGTTCCATCATTATATTTTGGCAACTTCTATTTTGAGATCCTATCTCAATGCAACCATCCTTCAGTAGATATAGAAATTATATATTACATGTGCTATGGCATAGTTCTGTTAGAATTACCTCTTATGCCATATGGAAACTCCTAAGCAGCACACACAGAAGTATGTAAATTCAATAGCATTTGTGATTTTTTGTCATGCAAGGAAGTTATTATTATAGTAATACTGTGTTGTCATTATTAATCAAATTCAGTATTTTGCATCTCAAGTCAGATATTGTACATTTCTGATAGCAGTATTTATTATACTGCTTTGCAAAACCTGAGAATAGAGTTTCCAGAAAGTTAAATACTGCAACTACAGGCTTTGTCCCATATATTATATTTCAGTATCTGAGAACTGAGACCCTACGGAAATGGTCCTTGACAAAACATTTAGGAGAGCAAAACAACAAAACCATGAAAAATTATCTCGGTAAACGCTACCACTATTTGGGTTACAGAAATTTGCATTTAGGGAATTTACAATTCACTTCCCAAATATTTGAGATACGGTATAATATTTGCTCTCATGGATTTTGCAGATCCACCCCCACCTCATTTCTTGACACGTGCAGATGGCACAGCTTGGATAGTTTAATTTGTGGGATGCATGTGACAGTGGCAAACTAGAACTTACAACTAAATTATCTTTTATTGCATTTATCTTGTCCCTATGCTCTGAATATACCCCCAGTCTGACATGTGATTTTTTACACAAGATTGACATGGAGCCAGATTTGGATCATGGGATTTTTAAATTCACATCCAAACAATAGGGTGGCACGGTGGCTCAGAGGTAGAGTTGCTGCCTTACAGCACAAGAGACCAGAGTTCGATCCATGGAAGGAAGGGGAAGTACAACGGGATCTGGGGGTCCTTGTTCATCAGTCTATGAAAGTAAGCATGCAGGTACAGCAGGCAGTGAAGAAAGCGAATGGCATGTTGGCCTTTATAACAAGAGGAATCGAATATAGGAGCAAAGAGGTCCTTCTGCAGTTGTACAGAGCCCTAGTGAGACCACACCTGGATTATTGTGTGCAGTTTTGGACCTCTAATTTGAGGAAGGGCATTCTTGCTATTGAGGGAATGCAGCGTAGGTTTACAAGGTTAATTCCCGGGATGGCGGGACTGTCATATGCTGAGAGAATGGAGCAACTGGGCTTGTACACTCTGGAGTTTAGAAGGATGAGAGGATATCTCATTGAAACATAAGATTGTTAAGGGTTTGGACACGCTAGAGGCAGGAAACAGGTTCCCGTTGTTGGAGGAGTCCAGAACCAGGGGCCACAGTTTAAGAATAAGGAGTAAGCCATTTAGAACGGAGACGAGGAAATACTTTTTCTCACAGAGAGTGGTGAGTCTGTGAAATTCTCCACTTCAGAGGGCGGTGGAGGCAGATTTTCTGGATGCTTTCAAGAGAGCTAGATAGGGCTCTTAAAAATAGCAGATATGGCGAGAAGGGGATATGGGGAGAAGGCAGAAACGGGGTACTGATTGGGGATGATCAGCCATGATCACAATGAATGGCTGTGCTCGCTTGAAGGGCCAAATGGCCTACTCCTACAGTCTGTCTATATGCTTTTCCGCCTTAATTTTTATGTTATTGTATGTTAAACTTTCAGTTATTATATATTTTCTCCTTTGGAATATATAGTCTGAATTTTCATTCCCACAGTGCCTCAATCCCAAATGAGACGTAACTTTTCACTCCATCCTGATGAACGAAGAAATACAAAAAATTGCAGATGCTAGTCATGAGCAAAAATGGAGGAACTCAGCAGGTCAGGTGACATCTGTGGAGGGAATTGCAGTCAGCATTTCAAGTCACAACTCTCCTTTAAAACTGATTGGAGTAGGGAGAAGCCAGAAAAGTGTGTTGGGAGTGGGATAAAACCTGGCAAGTGATATGTATATCATCAGACTGAAGAAGCGTCTCGACCCGAAACATCACCCATTCATTCTCTCCAGAGATGCTGTTGCCCTGCTGAGTTACTCCAGCTTTTTGTATCTATCTTCAGTTTAAACCAGCATCTGCAGTTCCTTCCTACACATGGAAACAATGGTGGACAGTGTGATCTGTGTTATTGGCTAGACTACATAAAAAACTTTCTGTAATTTGTTGCCGTCTTGGACGCTGCAGTTCTCAAACCAAGCTGTGATGCAACCTGTTAGTAAGCTTTCTATGGTGCATCTGGAGAAGTTGGTAAGAGTTGATGGAGATATGCCAAACCTTCTTAGTCTTCTGAGGAAGTAGAGGCATTGATGTGCTTATTTTGGCCATAGCTTGAACTTGATTGGCCCAAGATAGATTGCTGGCAATATTTCTGCCTAGATATTTGCAGCTTCTGACCGGTACCACCATCATCATTATCATTGATTGGGGCATGTGCTCCAATTGCTTCCTGAAATTAATAACTAGCTCCTTTGTCTTGCTGACTTTGTGGAGGACTTTGTCTTGACATCATGTTACCAAGATCTCCTTCTCCTTCCCATACTACATCTCATCTTTGTTCAAGATCCAACCTACTACAGTGGCATCATCTGCATACTTGTAATGGAGTTAGAGAGAAATTAATTGCAGGTTGAGTGTGTACAGGGATTATGGTAAAGGCTGAGAAAGCATCCCTGTGGAGTACCAGTGTTGAGAATTATTGTGGAGGATATATTGTCACTTATCCTCACTGATTGTGGTCTATGGAATAGAGAGTCAAGGAACCAGTGGCAGACAGGAGGTGCTAACTCCTAGAGTCTGGAGATGAGTTTGCATGAGTTAATCATGTTAAAGGCAAAGTTATAGTCAATAAATAGTAGTATTTCGTGTCCTTGTCCAGAGATGACAAGGGAGATATGATAGTAACGTTCAAGGGACTTTTAAATGGATGTGCATAAAATGGAGGGATAGATTACGTGCAGGCAGATAAGAGACGGGCTTGGCATCTTGTTCACCACAGACATCATGGGCTGAATGGTCTGTTCCTGTGCTGTACTGTTCTATATTCTCATACTGACAATTCTGTCCTTGGCTACCTCCTTTGCCAGAGTGAAAGCACAAACAAACTGGAGTTACAGGACCTCATATTCAACTTGGGTTGCTTATCAACATTAAATTCTCCAATTTAAAGTAATATTTTTCCTCACCCCAAGCCATTCCTCCCACCATCTACTACCCCTCACAGGTACCCTGTTCCCTTCCCTTCCTTCCTACACTTATCTCTCACCAAGTCTCCCATTTCCTTTTTACTCCGCATATTTCCCTCTTCCCCCTGTTCCTTTCGAATCATATCCCTCTCTCCAGCTTTACATTTAGAAACATAGAAAATAGGTGCAGGAGCAGGCCATTCGGCCCTTCGAGCCTGCACCGCCATTCAATCTGATCATGGCTGATCATTCAACTCAGTATCCTGTACTTGCCTTCTCTCCATACCCCCTGATCCCTTTAGCCACAAGGGGCACATCTAACTCCCTCTTAAATATAGCCAATGAACTGGCCTCAACTGCCTTCTGTGGCAGAGAATTCCAGAGATTCACCACTCTCTGTGTGAAAAATGTTTTCCTCATCTCGGTCCTAAAGGAATTCCCCGTTATACTTAAACTGTGACCCCTTGTTCTGGACAATTCCCAATATCGGGAATCTTCCTGCATCTAGCCTGTCCAACCCCTTAAGAATTTTGTAAGTTTCTATAAGATCCCCCCCCTCAATCTTCTAAATTCTAGCGAGTACAAGCCGAGTCTATCCAGTCTTTCCTCATATGAAAGTCCTGACACCCCAGGAATCAGTCTGGTGAACCTCTGTACCCCGTCTATTGCATGAATGTCTTTCCTCAGATTTGGAGACCAAAACAGTACGCAATACTCCAGGTGTGGCCTCACTAAAACCCTGTACAACTGCAGTAGAACCTCCCTGCTCACTGTACCTTGCTCCCTTTTGCTTTCATTGCTCCTCTTCTGTCACTCTTTTGTTTTCTTTTCATATCTAGCCATTGTCACTTCCCCCAGCTGCCTATCACCCCATTCACCTGTATCCACCTTTCTTCACTTGCCGCTTTGTCCCACCCCCCACGTCTTTTCTATGTTTCTCTCCACTCCTCCAGTCAGTCTGAAGGGTCCCAAACCACAAATTAGTCTGCCCTCCACATATGTCACCCAACCTGCTGAGTTGCTTCTCCAGGTGAAAAAGGGCTGGGGTATCTGCATAACCCTTTTGTTTAAATTGGTAATGGCCAGGTGTTTCTTTTAAGGCCTTGCTGCTGCAAAAATTCTGCAATGCTCAAGGTCCAAGACGGCATTTACATTTTTAAAGGTCTAAAATTAAATCCTTCCTTAGAATATTCTACCTTTACAGGGAGTGTGCAGTAATTCCCGACTTCAGGAAGCAAAGCAATACACATACTACGTGATACATTCATAGCGCCAAAGTAAAGATGGTCAAACTCTTAGGAATAGGTTTCACCAGCAATTTGTCCTGACAAGCCACATCAAAGCTATGGCCAGGAAAGCACACCAATGCCTCTATTAACCTAGAAGGCTTAGGAAGTTCAGCAGGTTCCCAACAACCTTCACCAACTTCTACAGAAATCATCTAATCGGGATTCATCACAGCACGGTTTGGGAATAGCTTCATCCAAGACCACAAGAAATTACAGAGTTATGGATGTAACCCAGACCATCAGGCAAATCAACCTTCCCTCCAAGAACTACTTAATGCTGCCTCGGCAAGGCCACCAGCCTAATCAAGGACCAATCTCACCCCGGACACTCCCTCTTCCCTCCTCTCCCATCAGGTAAGAGGTACAGAATGTGAAAACAGATACCTCCAAATGAAGTAGTGTTTCGGCCCGAAACGTTGCCTATTTCCTTCGCTCCATAGATGCTGTTGCACCCGCTGAGTTTCTCCATCATTTTTGTCTACCTCCAGATTCAGGGGCAGTTTCTTCCCAGCTGCTATCAGGCAATTGAATCATCCTCTCACCAGCTAGAGTACGGTCCTTACCTCATTGGAGACCTTTGAACTATCTTTAATTGGACTTTGTTGCACTAAACATGATACCCTTTATCCTGTATCTGTACACTATGGACAGCTTGAATGAAATCATGTAGTCATTTTGTTTACTGGAGAGCATGCAACAAAAAAACTTTTCATTGTACCTTGGTACACGTGACAATAATAAAAACTAAACTAAAATAGTTATCCTGTGAGGACCACTTGGGAACAAACTAGTCAGGATATTACCTGTCAAGTTGGGACATGGCTGCATGTAGAGTGGGGACAGAGAGGAGGTTGGGGAGTATATATTCAAGCCAGATTTCAAGTTGTATTTGTTAAATTTCACAACTGCAATACTTTGGGAATCACATTGCACAATGAAAACACAACTGCACAGCAAATACAAGGGTTGGTATATTGGCAATGGTAGAATTCCTTCCCACAGCGATGTGCTCCAGTAGGTAGGTGCACCATCTCCAGAAAAGCGTACACCACGAGAAACAGTGATAGTAGGCCATGTGGCCCCTCGATCGTCTACCGCGACATTTGCTTGATCACCCCTCCCCCTATACCGTGATTCCTATAAGATCCATAAATCGACAGACTTCTGCTTGGAATTGTCCTCCACGTCCCACTGGCAGATTGGACGGCCGACGTCATTTATCTATTCAATTGAAATTGGATTCAACTCCGGCCTTCAATTAATACAAATGAAGAAGTACACAGCATTAAATGTACAATTATGCTTGAGAAAAACCCGTTCACTTTTCCATTTGATCCTGTCCGATCTCACCATTACAATTTTTTTGAATATTACATTTTAAACTGGCTGGTTCTGAAAACCTAAATGCCAGCAAGCAGAGGGACTTGCGAAGCAGGCACGCTTCAATTATGCGCCTCGCCATTTTTGAGAAAGCATGGTCAACATCTGTTGCGGCTTCACTTTCGTGATTTGAAAAGGACTATCGCGATATCCTAAAAACACACACTTTCACAGCTCTGTCGAGACGTATGCACAAATGCAAGGGCTCGTCCTCAGTTGGATTAATAGCAACTGATAAGGTCTACCGAAAAAGTTAACTTATTTCAACATAAACAGAGCAAAATTATAATGCAAGACAAACGGGTAAAAGATGCAAATGTCCCTGCGATCAGCTGAAATACAACCAATGAGTAAAAAGAGCCCCAGCAGCAGACAAATCTTGGGCTGAAAGGACAGGTTGAGTATAGGTGCCAATCACGAGCTCGCGCACTCCGGGCCCGGAGATCTCGGCCCGGGACGGGGCACACGATTGAATGAAGGAAGCGTCAGTCAAACGGCACCCCTTTGCAAAGCCCAGTAATGTTGTTCGTATAGCAAATGGAAGGGGAGGGTCTCGAGCTCGGGCCTCCTGGCTGGAGGACGAGGCTGACAATTATTGCAGGAAGGAGGCGAGACAACACGCAAGTAGCTAATCGGGTGAGGAGAGCAGAACGTGGAGCAGCCCATCCTTTTTCGCCACGATAGGATAATGTCAATGTCAATCCTACTCAGCTCTGTTCTGTTGGAGAAGGATGGTGCGAGTCCAGGTTGTATCTGGGGTTCTAATTGGCGTGGACGCTGTCAGTCACTCCTCCCGGGCTGCGGCTGGCTTGTCGTTTCTTTGGAGCTAGGTTGAGGACAGCAACGCGAATGAGTGAGAAGTGGATTAACTGGAGTCACTTTAACAAGCAGCAGCCCGGAACGGGACCGATTCAAGCAAGGTTGTCAAACACTTCCCAAAACAACACCGTTCGGGGCAGCAAGCAACAGTAACAAATATTCTTGAGCATCCAGCGTACGCAGAGTGAAGATATTACAGCATTAAAAAAAAACAATAATTTGTATAATTATTTTAGAGAACTATCCTGTATTAAAGGATCTCGCCATGTCGTCCTCACAACCAGCGTCTCAACGAGTGCGGCGCAATGGATCCCCTACTTCGAACCGCCTGCAGCCCATTAGGGCCACGGTGCCCTTCCAGCTGAGACAAGGCAATAACAGCCCGACCCGCTCCACCTCCTCGTGTGCCGGCGGCGGCGGCAGCAGCAACAATAACTCACCGGCGGCGGCCGCGGCCGCGGCGGCTTCTTCAGCATCAACAACCACCTCGACCTCAACAGCAGCCACATCCACTAGCTCCAACGGACAGAAACTTTCCCCAACGTCGTCGCCCACCTCCTCGCTTTGGGCTCCGTCTGCAGCTGTCGTCGCCGCCGACGGCCGCATGAGGCACAGACGGTCTCCTGACAGTAGGAGCTCACCTGAGAGAAGGAGCCCCAGCTCTCCTGTTTATAAAGGTACTGTGGAAAGCCAGAGACGCTGTCATACTATCTCAGTTAAATTAACGGATTAGAGCAATGTAATTATCTGAAATATTATTTTTCCTTCAAATCTGCTTACGGATATTGGTTTTGAGGGTTTTTTCCTAGTATATTTTAGTACAACTATGTGGTGAAGAAACGTCTTGAAAATAGAAAGGGTAATAGGAATATTCTTATAGTTAATTAGTAAAAGTAGACAAATATCATGCAACCGATTGCAAAAATACATAAGAACATTCCAACTACTGCACTCGGCATTGTTTCAAACGTAAGAAATCGCAATTACGTGTGTTTTCTCCAGGAAGAGAGTAGAGGAAGATAGCTGCAGGGGTTGGCTGTGTTTATGTTGACACAGAAATTGATTTTACGGGATTCCGCGTCTGTTTTCACAAACGAGGGCATAATCCCAGAAGGATTTTTTTTTTCTGGGATCTAATCTACTACATTGTGTCAATTTTTCAGATTATCCATATCTAAAGAAGAGTACATTGGGAATGGCGGTAAAGGATATTTATATTTTTTTTATTAACTCGCAAGGAAGATATAAAGTAAGCTTTGGTTATCTGCATTGTTTAAACAGAGATGTAGGAAGCAATTTTGCAAGCATTTAGTAAAATACCATTCGCAGCATTATCAAGGATGTTGCGATGCAATAATCCGATGGGCAATTTGTAGCATGTTAACATTTCTCCAAATATTTTGTTGTTAATTCACATTTCAAATTCCATTTTCGCCCTCAAGTTCAGAAACGTTAATATGAAACAAGTCAATTTGAAGAAACACTGCATCACTTGGGAGGAACCAAATAGACTGCCTCGGATATTCTGATTGCTTTTATAAAGGCCAGTGTTATTCCACTAAAGAAAGCTTTCCACCAAAGAGCAACATGATTAGATGATATTTAATGAGGCTAAACAAAGACTATTTTATATAAAATATGCCGAGGCAATTATGAATGTTGAGATGTACATCATTACTAGGAAGTACATGATAAGCAAATACTTGTTAAATGTGTTACAAACGTAAATGGCTACTATACGACGTTTTTGTATGTAGGACATGTAATAGGATAGTGTATTTAAAAAGATATCCTCAATGGTTTTCTTCCTGTATCTAATTATTATGTGCGCAACCCATCCTGCAAGACTTGATTATTATCCCGTTTGATCGTATTTACTTTGACCGCCAGATTAAAATGTCACCTTTTCCCACTTACGTTTCTCGATTACGAGACAACTGCGGTAATGGACCCAACGTACAATTACTGAGATTTTGGCTGCGTATGTTGCCTAATCCAACAAGATCACGCCTAGAAACTAGAGGGCTAGGGGGGCGGGGGGGGGCTGTTGACGAAGAAAAACATGAATGAAATTCAAATTGTAGTTGTAACTCTACGTGGTTTAAGACTCCGTTCCAAATCCTATGTTAATAATTCAATCTTTCCCAATCTATTCACTTAAACCGAGGGATTGTTTATAAACTATAATTTGAGAAGCAGTTTCTAATCCGATTTTAATAATTTACAACCTTCCCAATCTATTCACTTAAGATGGGGGGGGGGGATATTTTTTTAAGGAACTATAATGACATTCAGTGCTGGAGAAAGGGCTGCTTTATGCAGAGCTGCCGAATGCACTTGGCATTCAGACAGTAACACATGGACGAAGGGATTGTGGTATTTTAATTCATTCAGGGGCCGTAGCAAAGGGCAATACGGAGCCTCTGCAAAAGCATGGGTACATCCAAATTACATAAAATCCAAGTACTTGCAGAATTTATTCAGGAAAAAAACAATTATTAATGACCAGCTTTTTAATTAAAACATGAGTATTTTTCCCCCCTCCACCGTCCGTCAGATTAAGCGATTTAACACAAAATCGGTGTTATTCACATTTGCTGTTCACAAAATGTGTTTATTGACTGACGTGGCCATTGCATTAGTTGATCCTGATCTCTCGATGCTTTTTTTTCCCAATGTGCAGAGAGGCCATGCATATAATTCCATAGCACCCCCTTCCCCCAAAAACCTCCCAAACACCTTTAGTTACAGTTGCATCAGACTTCCTCTACAATTTATTTGTGCTGATGTTTAAAAAAACAAGCAAATTGGTGCATTTAAAGTAAAACACCTTTACACGGAGCGACATGTGTACGACTGTCTTATGGTCTCGACGCTTCCCTGGGCTGCAAATCTTTTCATTGATGACAATGTATTTTTTAACAAATGCAAATGTAAGATGTTATTTTCTCTCTCGAGCTCCAACTAGCTGTCATGCTTGGCGTCTGGACACGTTGATATGAGTCCGGGAGTTGGGATGGTGGATGGGGCTCCTTGTGTGTGAATTGGCGGCTGTTAATCGGAGGGTTATTTTTCCAGAAAGCATTTAGGACAAATAACTTAGGAAAAAGTTGGACTAAAGGATTAGGGTATATTAGGTGGGGCATTTTGGCGGTATTAGCCCTCCCAGAGTTCTATGTCTGTGAATTAAAGATAAAACAATCTGTTGTTAAGCAGTAAACATGTTAGGAAGATCAAATTTTAATCGGTTTTGGTTTGGAAAATTCATGCCTTTCTGGAGAATGTCAGTAATCCCAAGGCATTCTTTAAAGGAACATTGTATTTCCCCCAATAGCTCCATTCAATTTCTGGGGGACGGATGGGGTGTAATTCCAGATACTATTTCATCCGATAGGTGTCTGAGATTCTTTGTCTGGGATTGGATTAGAGGCTACGATTTTGTAATCATGTTTGGAAGGCTACTTAAAGTAAACACTTGAGAATCTGAATGTGTGTTTTTAAATATTTAAATCAACAGTGTTAAATCAAGCAATTAAGTCCGATTTTTTTTTTTAAGGAATTACATTTTATGGCAAGATGGAGGTGTTAGAATGTTTAAATATCAAAAACTATTAGTGACAGTACAATCAAGATCTGGACTTGTAAGCTATTTCTAGCAACCATTGTGTAGAATATGATGAACATTTTATTCCAATTTGGTTGTTGTATTTTTGATTTGATTTTTATAAGCAAATATACTTCCAGTGTGTTTGTCAGATCGTAGCATTACTGAAGCAATTTCCATTGCTTTGTAACTGTAAAAGACTTGATGAAATCAATTTTTATTGTTAGGGCCATTGAAATTTATAATATTGCAGTAGGCCATTAGGCCCAAGCTATCATTGCCAGTTCTCTGTTTGTGCAATCCAGGCTAATCCCCATTCTCTTAGTCTTGCTGTGTTTTCAATATTCATTAGACTTTTCCCTTCTGGAGTTGTTTTTGGCTGGTATGGTTATCTCCAACAAATATTCATTTAAATAAACTTCTAACCTTTCTCATTACAACCTCCCACCCAGCAAAAAAACCTTAAAGAGATAGCTAGGCCTTGAAAAGCATATGACCTAGATACTATTTGGCTGAAAGTTTATATTTTGAGAAGTGGTAATGTTAGGCCTATTTTCCATCTGCATCCCAAAGCTTAGGGGATGACCGGACTGAGGTATATAAAATGTCAATAACAGCAGAATTTCTGAAAAAACTCATCAAGCTAAGCACCAACAAGCTAAATATTTTTTTTAAGGATTATGCAAATGAGTCAGTCCTTGATCGTCAATATGGACTCAATGCATCAGTGTGCCTGTTTCTGTGCAGTGCTCTCTGATACCATATATCCTTAATCAATATAAAGTATTTAAAACCATTGAATAAAATGGATAGAGGTAAATTATTTAATTAGTTTGGGAAATGCAGAGCATGAAAATCTGAAAATTAGAGGCATAGGTTGGGTAGACAGTCATGACCAATTTCCCAGTGGACATGTAAAGACTAGAGGGCATAATTTTAAGGTGAGATGTACGGGCCAAGATTTGTTTTGCACAGAGCGATGGGTGCCTGTAATGTGCTGCAAATGAGAGTCGTGAAGGAAGATACGATCGTGGCATTTAAAATACTTTTACATAGGCATATAGAAGTGCAGTGATTAGAGGGATATGGATCATGTGCAGGCAGATGAGATCAGTTTAACTTGCTACCATGTTTGGCATGGACATTGTGGGCCAAAGGGCCTGTCCCAAGCTGAACTGCTCTGTTTTAATACAACAAGGTCAAATAGAAGTAATTCATCATACAAATGTAGTGGACATTTGGAACTTGGGTACAACAATATGAAAAATGCATGGAGGGAGAACCCCCCCCCAAAATAAGTTAGAGAAAATATTAAATGGAAAGGTAACTGAGGGATATGGATGAATAGGGCCACCTAGGGGTGAATCAGCATATTTCCTTAAGTGAAAGTTCTGGAGCTTACGAGTTTGGTAAAAAGAATTGACCTATAAATCATTCAAGGTCATTCTGTTATTCCAATCGATCACGAGTGATCTGTAATTGTGAATCCTATATCTGTTGACTTTTATTAAGAATGTGATCAAAAGTCATTTATGGCATGAATGTCATGGGATGTAGATCGTGTAAATTGGTTCATGCCTACTTTTGATCAGATCGAATGTTAGAAACTACTTGGTTAAAATGCCTGCTGCTGTTGCTTTGCGACTGTATTCTCATCCCAGTTTTTTCTCTCAAAACTATCTATTCACACATCCATTTTAAACCATGCTTACCACCAAACTGCCCATTCAAATGCATTTCCTCAAAAAAAGGTAGGTATGTTGAGACCTATAAATTACATCGGTGAACAATTTTAATAATTTCGCAGTTGAAATGTTGTTTTACCATATTAGACTGCACCTTGATCATGGATATTTTGACATTGTAACATGCATGGTATATCAAAGCCAGGTTTGGTTCATTGGTTATTTTATGTGCAATTTTAAAAACATAGGCTAGAATTGAATATGACAGCTGCGTATCGTTGCCAGCTCTGTACATTTTCTGTGTTTTTCACTGCAGTGCCAATTGGTGCATTATTATTTATGCATATAGTGCTAAACAGATGGTTTTCTACACTTCAGTAAGTTTTTTTTTAATCTTTCATTTTGCCCCATTTGATGCTGCTCCTTGTAAATTCATTCCATGGGTCTGATTATTCAGATCAATGGCCTTCTTCTCAAAGCACTTTTACAAATTCTTGGTACTAGTGCCAATTAAACTAAAATCTGAATTGGCTAAGGATTCATTGTTCTAGGATAGAGCCATTGTGAAAGACTGTAAACAATGGTCAATTAATAATATCACAGGTAGAGCTAAGTAAATGAACCTTCCCTCTGAGATCTCTGAGTGCAGAATGGCATTGCATATAAATAACAAACGGTGAAGAAGTAGTTTCTCAAGTATCCTCTTCCTTCACTGTTAGAAAGGCCACTTTAGGCAGGAAAGTTTTTGAGTCCTTTTTTTCCCCATTGGTAACCAGGATGAAATAATTTCTTGCATTTGGCGTTCCATATAATGCAGCTGCCCACGTGAATTCTGGAAACTGAGTTGGGCATCAACCAAGTATTTTGAATCACTTTAATAAACCAGAGAACGCGGAAACTTTCACAAAGGAGAAAAATAGTTATAATTTCAGGTTGAAGATCTTGATGTATCAGCATTCTTGGTTTTTATTTCCAATTTTCAATATCTGCAGTTTTTTGATCAGCGTTTTGAATCATCACCACCACCTGGCTGGATATTAATCATATCAGTTTTTGACATCCAGATTTCATATAGTTTCAGCCCGTTAAGCATTGAAAACAATCAATTTAAATTGAGTTTGATTTTTACATTATTGCCGGCATGATGGCATTTTCCACAACATGAAATTTCCACTAACTTTTTTGTGTATATATTTAAATTTGATCTATGGACTTAGAAATATAAAATAGCAGTCAATCTGTTTGATATATAATGTTTGACTATTAATTGAATTATCATTTCAAAAAGTCCTCTGTAATTGTATTGCTGAGTTTTGACTAATGTATACTTCTGATTCCAGTCTTGGCTAATGTTCAAACTATGAATTTCTCTGGGGATGTTTATGACTCTGATGTGTGAAATAAATATTACATTATTTTTGTGTGGGATGGTAATTTTTCCATTTTGCCAGCAAAGGGATGGGACTGATGCATCTTCAGATTCTATATATATGACTACTGCGTTCTTTTCATTGTTGGGGCTATTGATCAGCGAAGAAATCATTCAAGTTTTGCTTTGGGAGAAAACATTTCAATGACCTTTTCTGGTTGCTTTGTTTTTTTTTCCAAAAGGGTGAATGGCAGCCAATCTTATTGCACTGCCTTTACCTTCAGGCTCTTGGGTTGCGGTGCAAGAATAGCTTAGAATAATGTTTTATATTTGTTCTATAATACTTTTGAATTCTATCAGTCAATTTCCCATATTACTGAGATAATTGGTAGCCAAATCTCCAACCTGCAGTTTACTGCATGGAAACGTGTGAATGTCGACCCATTTCACTCCCCACACGGGAATATAGTAGTACAGCATCAATGTAACGTGTGACTTTTTTTAATAGTCTGAAATGATCTCAAGCTTTGTCTGAATGTGCTGCCCAGTTGTTTGATCCTTATTCCTTATTAGAAAACTGTTCCATGGCAAAGCGCACTGGAGCTCAATGCACCACATGGGTTTTGCTGCTTTGTTTTTCTTTGTGCAATGATCTTCAGCCATGTGTAAATGTGCTGCCCTGCCGTGTGAGACCTGCTGCTTGCAGTGTCACAAGCACTAACATGATGGAAGTAATGTCAATACTGTATCTACTGTGGATGCTAACGGTGTAATCCTCAAAGCTTATATCCATTAACATCTGAATAATGGTTGCTGGGGGCACGGGGACAAACTAAGTGATGTGCGTTCTCCAGTTGCTGTGTTATCAGTCACTCTGCCTTGGTTAAAATAATTTAGTCCACAATTTTCTTTTGCAGTATCTCCATTATGTTGGGCATTATTGATTTTAAATTTTCTCTGAAGTTTTGTGACTTTATGTCAGTGATTTGCCCAGACTATTATGGCAATTTTCACATCGCTCATTGGAAGATGGAACAGTGGTGCATTTCTGTTAGCAGAGGTTACCATCACTAGTTATTGCTGTATAGACACATGAATGATCCATACAGCAATTAGCCACATGAACTAATTAAAAAAGCTACTGGGGGCTCCTTTGAAAGTTTGTGCCCGTCATTCCCCATTGAATGGAAAGCATAGCCTCATTAATTCATGTCAACCTGCCTGAGCAATTTTTTCCTGTAGTACGTTGGAGATGTAATCTTATGTAGAAGCCTGGAAACTAAAACCTTTTATCAATAACTGTTCTGGTTGATTAATTGAATAATCATTGTGTGGTGCCATTAATTCATATTTGCATTGCCCGTTCAAAGTACCAATGTACTGTGAGTCTTTTTGAAGGGATCTATGTTCATAAATATCAAACCAAGAACGTTTTCTTTTCAATTGCTGAACAATGACATTTGAGCCATAAAAGCAGATCTATTGCCATTGTTGTATTGCTGAATTCAGATTTGTTTAATATAAAGAACCAACTTAGGCAGAAGGATAATTTGTTGTGTTTTTGTTTTGAAGCCCAATAGTTGGACTAGCATTTACAATTTTCAATTATAAAAGCTCTAGTTAGACTGGTGCCGATCTGAGGATGGAGCAAAGACCTGCACGACACACATCCTCTTTTGTAATAGAGTATCAAGTGTTACCTGTTGTGGAATGGCTGAGGATTATGTGGAAGCTCCTCTTGATCAGAGAAAGGTTGAAATTATTCAGGACATTCAATTAGGAGGATTATCTTATGATATACATGGAAGTCCAGGATAGCCAGCTAAATGTCACCACTGCCATTTATCAGGCGTCATCTGAACTAAAAGTGGTCCATATGTCCATGGAGGAAAATGTGCAGGAAACTATTTAAAATAAGGTTGCACTGCATATATAGTGATAGTGTCTTGAGGCTATGAAATGGTAACTGCAAACGACGTGAATGTTCATAAACACATTTAATATTGTTTTTGTTAAAGCCTAATTTTCTAATTTTCTGTGTATGCATTGAATATTTTTCAAAACATTTTGGCCTTTATTATGTTTTTGTTAGTGATTATTTTGAACATCATAAGAGCTGTGTAATATTTACAGCCCCTTTCGTTTTTCACAGTTGAAAGGTCCAAATCGCAACAGATGAGAACTTCAAATACTATTCGACGCACCTCATCTCTAGACACCATAACAGGACCGTATCTCACAGGGCAGTGGCCACGTGATCCCCATGTGCATTACCCATCATCCATGAAAGATAAATCAACACAGGTAAAAGTAAAACTATGAATCTGGTTTATATTGCAACATACTTTGATATACAATTTTGTGTTCTTGGACAGTGCATGACCAACATTTGTCATCCTTGTAAAATGTGCGTTTGGTCCATTTGTTTATAAACTGTCCTTTATCTGGTTCTTGCTTCTGTACAGGTGAAGGACGTACTTTGTTGTGAGCAAATGTTATAGCCAAAGAAACATTTATTGTTATGTTGTAAGGTCTGAGTTAACTGGAGATTTTGTGTCACAGGGATGGCAAACAACTTTGCTTTTGAGAAACCAGGAACTGCAGATGCTGGTTTACAAAAAAAAACCAAAGTGCTGGAGTAACTCAGCAGGTCAGACAGCATTTCTGGATAACATGGATAGGTGAAGTTTTGGGACCCATTTTTTTTTTTTGTGATCAGTTTTATTATGCAACCGAATATGGTCTAGTTCTTGTTTGAAATTTTAAACTTGCAAATTGTTTATCAACTGTATATGTATATTTTGCTGATTTTTGAAGCAGGTTTGACACATGTACCACGTTTTCATGGTGGCCAATTACCAAGATTAATTTTTCTGGTTTTTTTGTAATTGTTCTTACACTTTGCATGTCAAGAGTCCAATCTGTTACTTTGTTGGAGTGTCCATGAATACTTTCAGTGACCTATTTACTCTAGTTTATGGCTGAGTAGTATAGTCCTTATTTAGTCTTTGCAGTAGAGGTGTTAGCAGCAGGGTGCTTTGTGAGATTCAATGTGACAGAGATGGCAGGTTAGTTTGGATGAAAGGGTTGAAACCCATAGCATGTGGCTGCAGTAATTAAGTGTTACAATAGGTCAACAAAGGTGAATATACCGTTAACGCTTACTTTTGTGTTAAGTGAACAAATATTTTGTGGCCATAAATATGTGACGAATGCTCACCATAACTCAGTGTGCTGGAAGGGCCACTAATCAGTCAATGACCCATTTGTATTTTGTCCTGGGCATCAACCCAGGAATATAGCAGATGACCTGTTGCAGGCAAAATCTAGCCATGTCAAATAATATCGTTAACATAGCAGTGACATAGCATGGCAATAGTGGCTTCTGGAGAGGTGCTTGTTTTCTTACTCTAGTGAGACTCAGAGGTTCAATACTGATGGAAGCCAACCTTGCCAGAAACAGTTGTGCCCATGTTACTGAATAGCCTTCCTCCAGGGCTAGACTGAAATTTTGATCTGCCCCACACAAGAATAATTAAATTATCTTACTGCAGTTATTCTTGTGGGTAGATCATATCTAAAACACAACGATTCTGCCAGTTCGGGTTGTGCCAAAATTTGTGGACTGTAGGTTTAGATAAATTACCTCAAAATAGCTTCTATTTTAAGTATTCAGTGCTTTTGAAATAAAGAATGGCCCGATCCAACTTCTGTAACATATGCACTGAGATTTTTTTTGATACTGAAGGTAGGATATCCCCTCCAGCCCATTAGATATCTGCTGTCTTTGACCCATGTAAAAGTCAATACCTGCAGCAGCTGGTAAACAATGATTGGATTCCAGATTTGGATCAAACAAAAGAACACTATGTCATTATCACTTCTATCATATGTATGTATGATGTTGATGATGGGATGGCAACCAAACTTGACAAATTGAAGATCTTAAATCCCTTGAATTGGATTTCTGCTTGGTTGCAGGTGAGAACCTCCAAGTGTCCAGATTGCAAAAGGAGCAATTTGTTCTGACAATCCCATTTGCGAAGAACAGTTCTGTTAAGAGATTGATGTCAAAGCTATTTAGGAATTTTCCATTATGCTTGAATGCATTTAAACAAATGCATTAAAGGTAACTCTGAAAGTATTAAATTAGATTAGTTTTGCAATACCTCTGAAGTTGTGTTTTCCTTGCATGAATACCTACCTAAAGTTTAAAAAAAATGTTGTATGACATATTGTGAACCAGACTGCTTTGAGCAGTGTTTATTCTCCATCGTTTGAAACAACGTCATATGAACTTGTAGATGATTTATGTTAACATAAATCTTGCTTTGTTAAATTTATTATATTGTCTAAATTGAAAAAGGGGATTTCTGGTTGAATATATGACAACATCATTTCATTTCTGGGGACTAAGTTTGAACCTAATGTCGGTTGGTAAATTGAAAGTTTAATCTCTCTGATTCCGAGGCTCGTTTGGCAATGAAGTATAATTGTTGTGGTTGGTGTTACAGTCCACATTCAGGAAGACTGCAGTTTATAAGGTGGATTTGTGGAAATGTAATTTGCGTCTGCGCCATGGAGAATTATGTGCATAGAATATGGATCATGTGCCTCCATGATTTTGAGTGGAACATGAAGCAATTTCTGTGAAAGAAGAGGCAACTGAGCTTGAGTGTGGTGTGCAGAGTCCACTATTTTCATTCCAGCTCCCACAAATGTGTGGTGTGTTGAAAGCCCTGGATGTGCAAGCAACATGGGTCTAGATGCCATTACTGAGATTTTTAATGGTACACATATGGTCAATGTTGTTCATGGGCCACATGGAGAAACACCTATGAAGACAGACACAGAAAACTGGAGTAACTCAGTGGGATTCAAGATTGGTTTTGCATGATTTAAAGTTGATTTCACTGATCAGCTTCCAGGTCAAATATTGGAACAGATGAGAAAAAATCTATCAAGGGTTTACTCTCCTCTCAAAGCTCCATTTTTCCAATCATTGACGGTGTTTGCCATAGGGTAATGGTGAAGTTCATCATCGATTTCCATGATCACTGATAGATGAGAGGTGGCTCCCAAGGTAATGGGAACATGCGCCACCTCCTAAAAGTTTTTTGTAGATCTTTACTGACATTGTAAACTGGGAATAAGTTGACTTTTTTAATATTGATTTATGAATATTAAATGTGAAGGGATTGACGTTTTGAAGCTCATCCTCTGGATATGCACATTCACAAGTGACGTCAATTTACTGCAATTTGATGTTGGGGTTACCTTGGTTATGGAATGGACGTGACATCAGTTCACAAATGCCATACAGATTAACTTTAATCATTAAAGCGAGAAAGCTTGAGAAAATGTTGGGGTGAAGAAGCAGCTTTGCTTGGCATTTGTCCGTAAGTTTGGGGCTGTTGTGATCCTTTTAGTTAATATAGAAACATAGAAAATGCAGGAGGAGGCCCTCCGAGCCAGCACAGCCATTGATTATGATCATGGCTGATCGTCCCCTATCAATAACCCGTGCCTGCCTTCTCCCCATAACCCTTGACTCCCCTAGCCCCTAGAGCTCTATCTAACTCTCTCTTACATCCATCCAGTGACTTGGCCTCCACTGCCCGATGTGGCAGGAAATTCCATAAATTCACAACTCTCTGGGTGAAAAAGTTTTTTCTCACCTCAGTCTTAAATGACCTCCTCTTTATTCTAAGACTGTGGCCCCTTGTTCTGGACTCGCCCAACATTGGGAACATTTTTCCTGCATCTAGCTTGTCCAGTCCTTTTATAATTTTATAATTTTATATGTTTCTATAAGATCCCCCCTCATCCTTCTAAACTCCAGTGAGTACAAGCCTAGTCTTTTCAATCTCTCCTCATATGACAGTCCCGCCATCCCAGGGATCAATCTCGTGAACCTACGCTGCACTGCCTCAATCACAACTTAGTCGCGTGGACCCGGTGGGCCGAAGGGCCTGTTTCCACGCATTGGTTACTGTAATATGGAGATATTTGGCCATGTGGAGGGTTTAGCAATCTGACCATATCCTGTTTCTTGTTGACAAGGCTTTTGATGTTCAGTAAAAGAACTAAAGAAAAGTCTGAAAAAGCAATGTTCCAAACATACCCGATTTTAGCTGCCTTTGCTTCGGACATAGGGTGCCGTGTAAAGATTTTGGAGATGTTATTATACACGACAAGCATGGTAGATATCCAGTATGGAATTCAAATGATGTGAGGAGAGGGTAAGAGCTAACCTATATTATCTTTCCTTGTAGGACAACTTCCCCATGCCCAGGAACACCCAGTCAATTTTCTCTGAACTGCTGTCAATGAAATAATATTTTCTTAAATACATGGCCACAATTGTTCAGACTGTAGGGTAGTCTCAGGAGTACTTTGTCTGACCGCAGTCAGACTTCTCTCCTTTTATACTCTAACCCTGTTGAAATAAGTGCCAACATACCATTAGCATTCCCTTTTACCTGCTTCATCTATGTGCTACGTTTCTATATGCACAAGAACATCCAAATCTGTGCATAAATGGTGAAAAATGCTTTTATTAATACTTTGATCTTTGTTTCTTCCTTCCACGATCAATAGTTTCATAATTTCCCACTTTAGACACTACTGACCCATCTTTTTCCCAACTCACTAATATAACTCAATAAACCATTTTCCTATCAATATGCCTCTATCTAATTTTGTGACATCTGCAATTTAGCTAAATATTTTCTTCCTTTTAAGTCAGTAATAGACATGGTAAACAGGAGCAGTCATGGCAATGATCCCTGTAGCATCCCATTGGTCACAGCTTACCAACTAGGAAACGAACCTCTTAAACCCACTTGCTGCTTTCTGCTTGTCAGCTAATCATCTATTCAGGACAAAATATCATATTGTTGTGGCTGAAATTTTATGAGATACCTTGTCAAGTCTATTCTGGCACAATTTGATTTGCCACATGTCATAATCCTACTTTGAGATGTTTATTTTACATGTTTATGCTTTTGTTCTGTGTAGCCTTGAAGTATATAATTGAATACTTTGATCCAGGGCCATGTTCTCCAACTGAAGATTCACTTTGACAAACAAAGAACAACATGTAGACCTGCCTGGAAGTCCATGGCACCAACACCAAGTGCTCATGTCTCATGACTTAACCCCTTGTGTGAGATCTTGTCAAATGTCTTCTGGAAGTTCAAATACAGTCCATCTATTGCACCCACTATATCTATTCTGATTGAGACTTCTTCACAAAACAAATCCGTCAAATCTTTATCCCTGGAAATGTGGGTGGGATAGTGTACAGGGATCACTGGTCCTGTGGACCCGGTGGGCCAAAGGGCCTGTTTCCATGCTGTATCACTAAACCCTAAAGTCTCTGCTTGATTAGATTATAATTTTCCAAATACACAGCTATTACTTTCAAAATTATAAAATTTTCCATCAATAGTTGTTAAAATTAAGCCTATTGTTACCTGCCTTTCATCTCCCTTTTTGAATAGGTTGTGTCACCTTAGCACTTTTCTAAAACCTGGCAGATCTCCAAAATGCAAGGGTTTTTGGATAATTATAACAAAAGCAATCAATATCTTGAATGCAACCCCATGCACAAAGCATGAGTGGGCCTAACATGGAAGAATTGTCAGAACACTGCAGTCTCCTTTATTTGTAATAAATTACACAAAACAGCTTGTGGATTTAAGTTTCAGTTTGCAGATTAGCAGGTAGCTATGCAATTATATATTTTGTTAGTTCACAATGACTCGTTCCAACCTCAATCTCGATTGACAATCAAATCACCAATTACTGCACTGTGTAATTAGCCACTGGGTTAAAGCACATTTATCAGTGGCGGGCAACAGGGGAGGGGCAACTTACAAAACGGTAAACTTGATCCCAGTTAATTTATTACAGAAGCTGATGCGACTGCTCCCCACTCCCACCAAACTTATCAAGGTGGAGATGACCATCCATTTAGGAAAAGGTTTTAGGGCAGTTACGTGCCATTTAACCAGTGGAAACTAATTTACTGGGGTTTAGATAGTGCAGCACATAAACGATGAGAAGATCCAGATCAATTAAGTGGAGAAGCAGCTTTGTTTTCCTCAAGCTTGACAAGCCACTGATTTTTTTTTTATTTTTTTTATTTTTTTTATCACAATCCCCAAACCCCATTGGAACTCTCCCTGCCTCATGTCCAAATCCTCAAATAATCTGCAATCTCCTACTTATCTGGCATCCTCTACCCAACCATTCCCCCTCCCAATAGGCATTTCACCTGTTAATCAGGCTAGATGTCAGATGGGGGGAAAATGTGAAAACATTTTAAAAGCATTCTGCAGTTAATTTTGGCAGGATGTCCAGGAAATCCCAACTTTGATCATTATTGCCCAGAAAATCTCCAGCTCTTTTCACTGACCAAATATGTCGAGGCCAGCTGTCAGCATTCAGAAGGTAAAACTAGTGCCAAGCATAGTCTGTCTTTTGAATATTCAATCTTTTTCCCAGGGTAATGAAGCTAGAGGGCATCAATTTAAGATGATGCAAAGAAAAATTTAAAGGGAACCCGAGTGACTACCTTTTCAGAGGGTGGTGGTTATTTGAAACGAGCTGCCAGAGGAAGTGGTGGAGAGAGTACATTTGCAGGATTTAAGACGTTGGACAGGTACCGGGATCAGAAAGGTTTAGTGGCATATGGGGAAAATGCAAATGGGACTGGGTCAGGAAAGCATCTTGGTCAGTATGGACAAATTGGCCTGAAAGATCATTTTCGGTGCAGTACGATTCTATGACCATGACTTTATAAAACGGGCCATCAACAGATTTACCCGGTCATCTCAACCAGCCCCACATTTGTTTAACCATCTGTTTCAGAAGAGGCTCCAGAGGTCAAATGGCCTATCTCTGTACCAAATTCACATGGAACAACGAGCTCAGGAGTCGTACATATAGCCTCCAGCATAGACACAAAAATGCTGGAGGAACTCAGTGGGACAGGCAGCATCACTGGAGAGAAGGAAAGGGTGACGTCTTGGGTTGAGACCCTTCTTCAGTTATCCCTCAGGAAACTGAATTTTCGCCTACTTTTGCAATTTTCCATTTATCTGCTGTTTGTGGAACGATAAATTGGCTGATATATTTTGATTTCATGACTATTATTACTGTAGTAATTTGAAATGATAGCCCCTACATTAACATAAATCCCTATCTTGAGTTCTTGGTGTTCCACACCTCTGCAGCAACAAAGATTAACCAACTACAACTTAATGTCACCATCTAAAAGCAATAACTGATTGTGATCACAATTAAGTACCTTATTTATCACCCAAGCTACTTCTAAATTAGGAAGAATGGACAAGGAACCACATGCTCTTCATACAGTTCCAACTTTCAGAACCTTCCCTTCCTTTAGTTAACATGCAGATTCAATGATAAATTCATAATTCATTTCGCTCATCTTTAAAAGAAAACATGTTGCACAGAGAAAAGCAAAGCTGAAACATTGTGGTTTTAAATGGACATAATAATTTGTCTAACATACAGAGGTACCAGGAAAAAAAATATCACTGGCTTCATTAAGAGTACGCTAGGTTTCACATGCTGATGTTCCGACAATTTATTTGCATGGCTCATATTTTCTACGCATCATAAAAGCCTATGTTCAGATTCAATGACTTTGAAATACAGTAAATTCGAATTGGAACAGGCAAGAAAGTAAAATATCGTGAGATGAGAAAAAGGGAAACGGTAAGAGAGAAGATGGAATGAAGATGTCACCTTCAGAAGTTTGAGCAGGCTGGAGTAACCGGTGACCTGAGCAGACTGTTGATCCAATAGCCATAATTGTGAAGTTTTAAACTATGTAGGCTTCAGCTTCCATGCAACAAGACCCAACATCCTGTGCTTTACTACATTAGGATAATTCCACAATAACGATGTTCTGTGCATAGTTGATTTATAAATTTGCTCTGTGCTCTTTTAAATAAGCATCTCTTTTTCAGGTATTCAAATATTGAGATTCCACTTAATTTGCTTCAGTCAAGCTGTATGCACTGACCTTTATCCAAAAGCACCATGGCAAATCAGCTTTCTGGAAGTCTAGATGAAATGTCTCGACCCAAAATGCTAACTTTCCATTTCCCTCCACAGATGTTGCCTGACCTGCTGAGTTCACCAGCTGCTCTCTTTTTTGGCTAAATATTCCAGCATCTGCAGTCTCGTGTGCCCGATCTGCTTACTTCTGATTAAAACAGCAGAGTATAGTATTTTGCCAAATTGGTAGCTATCTCCTTTAGTCTCCACTCAAAATAATATGTACTTTAGATCTATAATAGCCCCAGTACATACACTTGAAAGCAAGATGCATCTAGTCAGGAGTGGGAGGAAAGAACTTAGGAAATCAAGGCCTCACGGTATGACTAAAATGAACCCCTGGCCTGCGAAGCAGCCAAAGATGAGTGGGCTGGAGGAGGCAGCAAATACAGGTCTTTATTTGCTTCAGAAATCACTTTAACATTTTCAGCTCTGTCAGTAACTTCCATTTCCATTTCTTGGAGCCTCCTTTGGTAACTGGCTTCTGAACCCTCCCTACCATCAGATTAAATTGGTCAGAATTGGCCATAACATTTTCTCCATCCTGACCCTCAACATGGTGCTCCTCAGGGTTGTTTGCTCAATCCCCTGCTCTATTTGTACACTCATGTAGGATTAACAGGATCAATGGCTTTGAGATAGTACAGGAAAGAGATCATGAACCTTGTATCATGGTTCAGATTAACAACCTGGCCCTCAACAGCAAGGTAAAAGTATTGGTTGTTGACCAAAGGAAATTTGAGGGGTGGGGGGGGGGGGAGAATTTGAACACAACCCTGTCTGTGTTCATTGATTTTATGTAGAGATGGGCAACAAGTTCAAGTTTTTAGGCATCTATATACCCAGTGCCCCACTATTTCCTTTCTTTAGCATCTGAGAAGATTTGGCATGTCCATGAGGATTCTCTCAAACCTGTACAGATGTACCATATAAAGCATTCTGATGGGGTGTGCTCAGCCTGGAGTGGCAACTGTTTTTCTCTTAACTGCCCAGACTCATCACAGGCTCGTCCCTTCCATCCAGTGCATCTTCATTGTGCATTGCATCAGGAAGGCTGGAAATATGGTCATGGATTCGTGGCACCTTGGCCATTCTCTGTTTTCTTTTCTGCATTCTAGGAGACGATGCAGGAGCCCGACATCAAGAACAGCTTCTTCTCCGCTGCTATTACACTCCTGAAAGGATCACCTCTTTCACTCCTTCCTATAGGTGCTGCCCTGTACTCATATTCCTAGCTCCCCCTTATTTGGTTATTCTGACACTGCACATTATTCTTTTGTTTTACATTACTTCAGATTGCACTAGAATCTGTATCGTTTTGCGTTCGTTATATTTATTAGGATCATGTATGCAGTTTACTCCATGAGCTACATGTGAAGAAAGAATTTCATTGTACCTTGGTGGTTATTCTATGAATCTATGTGCAACATTTTTAAAAAAAAAAAAAAATTTAGGTGGTAGTGTTGTTAAATAATTTGATCTCTGGCATGATCATTTTTGCTTGGATAATTTTTAAGTACTTGACAAAGTTTGATGGAATCCTGGTCTTGTAGGCCATGTGTCAACAGAATCCAATTCCAGTAACAGAATGAAGTATTTATTTTATTAGAACACACTTATTGTCGGGATGAATGTTTTATTTTGGAACGAACAGTATAGTGAAATATGCACTGAATTTGGGTACAAATCAAGCCCAAAGAATGAGCCAAAAGGGTTTGTTTTACAGCAAATGTTAGTTTATTTCCCAGTATGCAAGTTCTTCAATAAATAGTGACTCCTGATTTAGTGTTTATATGATTGTTCTACTTCAGCAAAGTTGGTGTTGCAGTGACATAAATGTAGAAGTAGGCCCTTTGGCTCACATGTCCGCACTGACCATCAAACACCCATATATAGTATATTAACTCAGTGTTATCTCGCATCAATCTGCTAGCCACTCCCCAGATTCTACAACTCTTCATCCATTCAATCTACCAAGCCACACCTTGAGGATGTGGAAGGAAAATGGCGAACACGGAGGAAACGTGCAAGGGAGCACAAACACCTCACAGATCTGGATTTCAGGATTGGGCCTGGGTTGCTGGTCGATGCAGCAGCTCTGCTGGTTGCACAACTGTGTTGTTAGGAATGAAAGCACAGCAGACAGTTTATTTGGCAGTGTTCTCATCAGACGGGTTCAAGCAGAACATCAGATGCAGGAGGAAGTCATTCAACCCCATGGGCACGCATTTATAATCGATGTAATCATGACTGGTCTCTTACCTTGGCTCTACTTTCTAGTACCAACCCCATCTCCTTTTGATGGTCAATATCCAAAAATCTAATAACCTTTGTTTTGAATATATTGAATGATTGAATAGTGATACTTGATAGTTAGTTGAAGAGACAGAACACTCTGGGGCGTAGTGTCTCCCGGGTGACAGTGCCAAGGATGTTTCTCAGTGGTTGCAGAATATTTTCAAGGAGCGGGTGGCAGCCAGAGCTTGTTGAATAAATTGGTACCAACAATATTGGTAGAAAAATGTTCTGCACAGTGAATATAAGTTAGGCAGTATACTGAAAAGAAGAACCTCGAGGGCAGTAATTGTAAATTGTCCCTAGTATGTAGGATAGTGCTAGTGGGGGTAATCACTGGTTGGCGGAGACTCAGTGGGCCGAAGGGCCTGTTTTCAGACATTGATTGCGAGAGCATGCTAAGGAGCTGGGACAAGGGGTAGTGATTCAAGTTTTTGGAATATTGTGAACTCTTCAGCAGCACAGATGACGTGTAGAAGAGGGACAGGTTGCATCGGATCTGGAGGTGACTAATATTCTGATAGGGAACTTTGATGGACCTACTCAGGAGAGTTTAAATTAGTCTGGCAGGGGAGTGGAACCCAAAGCAATATTGAGGCAGATGAGAAGGTAGAGGCAAATACAGAAGATAAAGAGCAATTTCAGTGACAGGGAAGAACGTTATCCATGATTACAACAGGATCTTGAACAACTAGGCAATTGGACCAGGAAATGGCAGAGGGAGTTTAATTTGGATTAATTGAGGTAGTACAAACCAGGGCAGAACTTGCACAGTAAATAGTAGGGTCTTGTGGTATGTTATAGAGCCAAGAGACTCAGGGTACATGTACATGGTTTGTGAAAGTGGTGACACCAGGGTGGTAAGGATAATATTTGGTATGCTTTTCCTCATCGGTCAGGGTATCGAGTATGAGTTGGTACGTCAGGTTTACAGCAGCTTAAGGCCTCTTAACAGACTCTGTACTGTTGTCATTGTCCTACTATAGGAAGGATGTCATTAAACTGGAGACGCTGCAAAAAAATATTTTGTTTGTTAAAGGGTTTGAGTTGTACGGAGAGGCTGGATAGGCAGGGTTTCTTTCTCATTGAGCATAGGAGGTTGAGAGGTGACCTTGTAGAGATTTATAAAATCATGAAGGGCATAGATAAGGTAAATAACCACAGTCTGCTTCTCAGGTTAGGGTAGTCTGGAATTAAGAATAGGTTTAAGATGAAAAGGGTAAGATTTACAAGGGGTCAGAGTGCAACCTTTTAGTATCTGGGACTATATGTGGGACAAAATCTTAAACACATTTCAATATTTCCAATTCTTGCAAAGAAAACATGAAAATTAGTTGGATTAAACAAGTTAACTAAATGGAATACTATTGGAATAGCAAAACCAATGAAATGGAAAAAAGTTTCAGTTTATTAAATGCTTGTTTTGTGGAGCTAAAGATATACTTTGCTATAGTATTTTAGAAATCAGCTGTCTGACTTCTGTGAATAGAATGCAGTGATTGATCTGATTCAATTCGAGGTCAAGGTAATGCTGCAGAAAGATTCATTAATTTCCAGCTACGAAATTATGCCACGTTTTTTAGGTTGATTCGCCTTTTTCTCTGATCTTTGCGGTTCAGAGGATGGTGAAACTAGAAGACGGAAAGATGATCTTTTGGGCAGAAGGCAAAACATATTGCAATATGAAATTTGTAGAGCAAGCACTTTTTTCATATTAAACTTGTATTGTATTTTGGTATTGTACATATAACGTATTAATTGGATATTGTTAGACATTTACTTTTCTCTAATTGTCTGTTTATTTTCAAGCTTGTATTCTGGAATGTTGCATTGTTGAAGTATAAATAACGGCCTTTAGTCAATTTTGTTTGTGATACCGAAGATTGCCAAGTTTGCATGCTTTAGAGAAATGACATGTAGGCGTACGCTTCCATTTTGAGAACTGAGCACTGAATTTCAATATCTGGGGGAGTGTCAAAGATTTCGGAAATAACATTTGGAAAACTCAGGTGGGTTTTGGCCTTTGGCATGGTCAATAGAATGGTGTTTGAAATATAAAAAATTGATCCAAGTACTGTAGAACATACATCTTTTGTGAAAAATATGAATCTTTTTAAAGGAAGGAAGCTAAATGACTTTTAATAGACTCCAGCAGCAAATATTTGAAAATAAATAATTGCTCAAATATTTGTATGTTTTGAGACTCTTCAATGTCTTCAGAGGATATAATGTTCCGCCATAGCTCTGAATGTTATTAATTTAGTTTTGAAACTTTCTCATAGAAAGTATTTGTTAGAAGACTTAGGGCGGCACGGTGGCGCAGCGGTAGAGTTGCTGCCTTACATCGCCAGAGACCTGGGTTCGATCCTGACTACGGGTTCTGCCTGTCTGGAGTTTCTGTATTAAATATTTTTATTAGAAGTAAATACATATTAAAAGAAGAATATACTTGGCACATACATTCTTAGTATTATTAATATTAACAATTATGTCTCGTTTGTACTTCTATACATTTTTTAGTTTTTAATGCAGATAGGTCAAAATAGAGAGAAATAAAGTAAAAATAGAAAATCAAAAAGATGAGTGGAGTATTAAACAGGTTATCCATCGTTGGAGATATATCCATGGTTTGTTATGTATGATTCTTCATCTATTCCATTATTCAGGCTTCAGTCAGGCTCTCGCACCGAGCCATTTTGACATTTTAAATATTCAATAAATGGAGACCATATCCCTCTGAAAAGATCCAACTTGTCCAGTAGGACAAGCCTTAATCTTTCCAGATGAAGTGTCTCTGACATTCCTGTAATCCACATTTTGGTTGTGGGGGATGTAGGACCTTTCCAGAATTTCAATATTAATTTTTTTCCCAATTATTAAACTGTAATCAATAAAAATTATTTGATTCATTGTTATTAATTGATCTGTTTCTAATATTCCCAATATTATTAATTTTGAGTCAGGAATTGGATTCGTATTAACAACTTTTGAAATTATCTTAAATATTTCTGTCCAAAATTTAGTAATTTTCATACAATTTGTAAATGAGTGCGTTAAGTTAGCTTCTAAGTGCTGACATTTATCACATATGGCAGATACATTTGAAAAATTACTATGTAATTTGGATTTTGAATAATGTAATCTACTTCTGGTCTAATTTGACCTAATTCGTTTTCCCATGATTGCCTTTATATTTCTGTCATTGGGACATCGTTTTCCAAAAAAATGTTATAAAAAGATGATATCAATTTTTCTGTGTTCGGGTGTTTATTTAGACAATCATCTAAAATTTTTGTCTTTCTATTTCTAATTTCCTGTGTGTTTGCTTTTACATAGTCTCTAATTTGTAAATATATAAAGTAATCTTTTGAATGTAATCCATAAATTTGTTGTAATTCTTGAAATGAAAGGAAGGAGTTTTCCCTGTAGAGATCGCCCATCTTATTAATTCCATAGTTTTTCCATTGTAAAAAACCTTTGTCCATCATTGAGGGTTTAAATGTCACATTATTTACAATGGTAAGGGCTAGTGGTATACATTCCAATTTTAATGTTTTCTTTATTTGTTTCCAAATTCGTATCCCACTTTCTATTATAGGGTTTTCTCCATAGGTTTTCTTACCAAGTTTAATATTGGCGAATAAAATCGAGCTAATTTCAAAAGGCGAACAATCTTCTTTTTCCATTTTTAACCAGATTGGTTGTTTATCTGACTCTACCTCAGGGATCTGTGTTGGGTCCACTGTTGTTTGTCATGTACATCAATGATCTGGATGATGGGGTGGAAAATTGGATAAGTAAGTATGCAGATGATACTAAGATAGGTGGTGTTGTGGATAATGAAGTAGATTTTCAAAGTCTACAGAGAGATTTGGGCCATTTGGAAAAGTGGTCTGAAAGATGGCAGATGGAGTTTAATGCTGTTAAGTGTGAAGTGCTACATCTTGGCAGGACAAATCAAAATAGGATGTACATGGTAAATGGTAGGGAATTGAGGAATGCTGTGGAACAGAGGGATCTAGGAATAACTGTGTATAGTTCCCTGAAGGTGGAATCGCATGTAGATAGGGTGGTAAAGAAAGCCTTTGGTGTGCTGGCCTTTATAAATCAGAGCATTGAATATAGGAGTAGGGAAGTAATGTTAAAATTGTACAAGGCATTGGTAAGACCAATTCTGGAGTATGGTGTACAATTTTTGGTCGCCTAATTATAGGAAGGATGTCAACAAAATAGAGAGCGTACAGAGGAGATTTACTAGAATGTTGCCAGGGTTCCAGCAACTATGTTACAGAGAAAGGTTGAACAAGTTTGGTCTTTATTCTTTGGAGCGCAGAAGGTTAAGGGGGGACTTGATTGAGGTCTTTAAAATGATGAAAGGGATAGACAGAGTTGACGTGGATAGGTTTTTCCCATTGAGGGTAGGGAAGATTCAAACAAGAGGGCATGACATGAGAATTAAGGGACAGAGGTTTCGGGGTAACGTGAGGGGGAACCTCTTTACTCAGAGGGTGGTGGCTGTGTGGAATGAGCTTCCAGCAGAAGTGGTGGAGGCAGGATCGATTTTATCATTTAAGAGTAAAGTGGATAGGTATATGGACGTGAAGGGAATGGAGGGGTATGGTATGAGTGCAGGTAGGTGGGACTAGGGGAAAACAAATGTTCGGCACGAGAGGGCCTGTTTCCGTGCTGTAATTGTTATATGGTTATATGGTTACTAACCAAAAATTCATATTTTTAATATTAACTGCCCAGTAATAAAACAAAGTTTGGCAGTGCTAGACCTCCATTTATTTTTGATTTACATAAATGTTTTTTATTTATTCTATGGCTCTTATAATCCCAGATAAAGTTGGTGACTATAGAATCAACCTTCTTAAAAAAAAATTTAGGAAGATATATCGGAATCAATTGGAAGAGATATATTAATTGCGGGAGAAAATCATTTTTATGGCATTAATTCTACCTAGCATTGAAATAGGTAATGTTTTCCAATATAAAATATTCTTATTTAATTTATTCAGTACGAGTGGAAAATTAGATTTAAACAAAGAATCGATTCTTTTTGTTACATAAATTCCAAGATATTTGATATCGTTTGCTATCTTAAAAGGAAATTGTTGTAATGTATGTAAGTTATTTACCATTATTGGCATAAGCGCTTTTATTCCAATTAATACTATATCCTGAAAATAAGCCAAATTCAGTTATTAAATTTAATAAATTTGGACTACTAATTTCCGGCTTTGTAATATAAAGTAATACATCATCCGCATATAAGGAGATTTTATTTTGAGTATCTCTGGTTTCATATCCATATATTTCAGGATGTAATCTCACGCGTTGAGCTAATGGTTCAATTGCAAGTGCAAACAATAGCAGGGATAAGGGACAACCTTGTCTGCAGCCTCGGAATAAATTAAATTTAGTTGATAGCATTTGATTTGTTAGTATTCTGGCTGTTGGATTAGTGTATAATAATTTAACCCATGTAATTAACTTCTCTCCCAACTTAAAAGTTTCCATGACCGAAAACAAGTAGGACCATTCCACCTGGTCAAAGGCTTTCTCCGCATCGAACAATATAATTACCTCTTTTCGAATATATAATATTGAATAATCGTCTCAGGTTATATGAGGAATATTGTTTTGGTATAAATCCTGTTTGATCCGGGTAAATTAATTTATTGATAACTGTGCTTAGTCTTTGTGCTAATATTTTGGTTAGTATCTTTTGATCAGTGCATAAAAGAGCTATAGCTCTATATGATCCTGGGTCATCCAGATCTTTGTCTATTTTACGTATAAGTGTTATAATAGATTCATTTAACGTTTCTGGTGGGTATAGATGTATTCATAGAGTATCTTCAAACGTGGTGCAATCAGATCATAAAATGTTTTATAAAATTCCGAACCAATACCATCTGGTCCCGGTGTTTTACCATTTTTTAATGATCTGATAGATTCTTCGATTTCTTTTACTGACATTTCAGCATTTAGTGATTCTCTATTTTCTGAATCCAACCCTTTTAGATTACATTTTTTTAATGCTTCTATTCCTATCCGGTTTTCTGTCGTTTTGGCTGAATATAAATTTTTATAATATTGCAAAAATCTCTCATTAATATCTTTGGGTTGTACTAATGGTTCGCCATTGTATGATTTAATCCTATGGATGATCTTTTCTCCCTCCATTTTCCGTAATTGATGAGCCAATAATTTTTGGGGTTTATCTCCGAATTCAAATTGTAATTGTTTAGTATATTGATAGAGTTTTACAACTTGATGTGAGTATATTTTATTTAATTTGTATTTCAGTGCAGTGATTTTGTTATGTTTTGTCATGGATGGATTCGCAGCATTCTGTGTCTAATTGTTTAATCTCCTTTTCCAATTCCTGTTGTTCCCTCCGATTCTCTTTATTATAAAATGCTTGAGAAGAAATCATAATTCCACGGGCATATGCTTTAAAAGTTTCCCATAATAGGGAAGAAGATATTTCCGGTTTATCATTTATTTCAAAGAAAATCTTGATCTGTTCTATAATATATTCCCGAGTTACTTTGTCTTTTAAAATTGGTGGGTTAAATCTCCATTGTCCCTGTTTTTCCGTTTTACCATTTATTTTAATCATAAATGTTAAAGGTGCGTGATCTTAGATTGTAATATTATGGTATTTTGAATTGTAAGTGAGATAAGTTTAGAGTCTATCAAAAAATAATCTATTCTTGAATACGTTTTATGTACAGGTGAATAAAATGAATATTCTCGTCCAGTTGGGTTTTCTACTCTCCAAACATCTTTAATATTACTAGTATCCATGTATGCATTTAATAAGTCACTGGAATGGGATTTGATTTTCCTTTGTCTTGTGGATCTATCTAAATAAGAGTCTAGTGTACAATTTAAATCTCCAATTATTAAGTTATGTTGTGCTATTTCCGGGATGGTATTAAATACTTTCTTAAAGAACAGTGGACTATCAAAGTTTGGTCCATAAACATTAACAAAAATCATTTTTTGTGCATTTAATTCTCCTATTACAATAATGTATCTACCATTGCTGTCAGTTATAGTTGATGTGTGTTTAAATAAAGTGCCTTTACGAAATAATATTGCTACGCCTCTGGAAAAGAAGAATGATACGTTTTATCTATCCATTTAGCTTTCAGCCTATGCTCGGCATCTTTTTTTAACTGTGTTTCTTGGATGAAAATTACATCAGCTTTAAGTGCTTTTAAATGTGCTAGTACTTTACCTCTCTTAATTGGTTCATTAAAACCTTTAACGTTCCAGCTACAAAACGTTATTCCTTCATTCCCCGTATTCATTTTAAAATCTTGCATCTTTTATCTATGGAGGTCTATAATAGAGCCAATGGTTCAGTTCGACAGACCCGACCTTACACCCGAACTCCGAATAGACGAATTTCAAGACCCTTGAATGTCTCTCACGTATATATCTCCTTTGATCCAATTTATACATCAATTCAAACTGAAAATAATAATGATAGATTATAATATAAGAGAAAAGAGGATAGATTAAGAAGTTATTAATGTGCACAAAGAAGGAAAAAACTACATCTAGTATTAGTGTAGTTGGTGCTAGCCATACTAACATGGCTAACCATCTACTAACTTCCGTAGTTGATGTTACCAACTTAACCAGCTTCCTGGTTTCTTGGAATTTTTATTCCATAACAGTATTTTACCGGGGATATTGGATTTTAAAATATTCGGGTTCCAATAGTCGGGAATGTGAGGATACATGTATTTAAAACTTATTTAAGAATATAATAAAAAACGAAAAAAAGGAAGAAAGAAAATAAAAATAAAAATTAATTAAAAAAAAAATGTTTCCAAGGAGGGCAAATGAAATCAAACTCTATATTTGAAGAAATTATAATTACTAATTATCTGATTCTAAATATTCAGTTATAAGTAAGTATTGGTCATTAGTGATAATTATTAACTCTGATTAGTAATGATACCACGCTATAGTTTTAGTATTTATTAGTTATTTGTATTAGTAGTGCAGTTATTCTAATTATTAGTATCCATGGGAGAGTTTCTGAACCACATCTTTCTCCAGCTTCCTTAGACGTGTCTTTAGGTCCATCCAGTCCTGCAAAGTCAGTTTATTCAATGATGAAGTTCAGTTTTAAAAATATTATTCAAGCTTCCTCTCAAGCCTTAGTCTTCTGGGCAAAGTCCAGTGCCTCCACAGGTGAAAAAGTGTTCATTCTGATTGTAGGTGACTCTTGGGGTGGCTGGGTACGTCAGACCATATTTCAAGTTCTTCACTTCCCTCAAGATTCTTTTGGTCTCATTAAACGCTTTTCGTTTCCTGGAGACCTCTGCTGGGTAGTCTCGATAGATACTGATCCCGTCTCCTTCAGATGTAAGATTTCTGTTTCTTGCAATTTTTTTGCATTATCTCCTCCAGGACATAGTCGTACTGGACTTTTATTATCATTTGTCTTGGGGGAGCACCATGCCTTGTCTGACGTCTCATCACTCTGTGTGCTCGAGCAAGTAAAGGCTTTTGATCCAGAGATAAAACTTTTTGCAGTAGATTTGCAGTGGATTCTCGGGGATCTTGATCCGCCTTCTGGAATACCCGCAATTCTTAGTTTCTGTCTTCTCTGGCGACCTTCCAATTCAGTACATTTTTCAGTTATTTTGCCCAGTAGTTCAGTTAGATGTTGGTTTTCTCTGATAAGTTTTTCCGTAGTCTGAGCACTTGTTTCGGCCAGTTCTTCAAGGTCCTTTATGACTGTCGTCTGTTGATTCAGTGCTTACTCCCACGGGATTCAGCCTTTCTTCAAGATCAGTTGCCACTTTTCTGATTTTAACATTTGTCTCGTTTGTCGTACTTGCAGCTTGTTCAGTCAGTATTTCTGCAATTTCTTTCTTCAGTTTATCCGATATATTCGTAGCCGTGGAATTAATTTCAAGCTTTAACCACATCATCTCCTTGATTTTTTTTAATTACTTCCTTAAAATTCATCTTCTTTAATTCTTTGTTCGTTTTTGCAAGTTCACTCTTTAGTTCCAGCTTTATTTCCTTCTTTAAGTCTGCAATTTCACTTGCAATAAAAGTTTTAAGATCTTCACCTTCCGATTTTTTCATTATTTTTTTTCGACACATCTTCTTGGGATAGCGTCCTACCTGAGCCCGAGGCTTCAGTTGGGCCTTTTTCTTGTTCCACCGTTTTCTGCCTAGTAACACGACTTTTCGGTTTATCCAAGGGGGGGCTGCGCTGCATAGACATAATAAGTCGCGCGCCTCCCCGATTTTTCAGCGTTTTTTTCAAGGAGCTGGCTGGTTGCTCTTTAGCCCTCCATAGCGCCACCGGAAGCCCTGTCTGGAGTTTCTACGTTCTCCCATTGACCGTATGGGTTTTCACCTGGTGCTCCAGTTTCCTCCCCCATTCCAAAGATTTGTAGGTTAATTGGCTGTGTATGATTTCAAATTGTCCCTCAGTGTGTGTAAGGTAGTGTTAGTGTGCGGGGATTGCTGGTCGGCACGGACTTGGTGGGCCGAAGCGGCCTGTTTCCGCTCTATATCTCTAAACTAAACCTACTGTGTCAACTGCAACATGATGCCACAGGATTGCAAGGATACTCTGATGGGCTGTGGTGTCAGGAGATATGCTCACTCCTTCACACTTATTAAATCATTTCAGATTCAGTGCATTCCTTTCCTGATGTTACTTTACAATTATGAATGGGATATATCTGATTCTCTGAATTATTCATTTATTGCAAAGTGTAAATTTGTGAATTAACACAGGAGGCCATGCGAACGGAGCCAATTCAATTCTCACAAGAATAGAATGTTTTGAAAAATCTTTCAAACTGCTTTTATTTTTTCCTAAAAGTTTGAAAATGTTCAATTGATCTCTATCGGTTGAATACGTACTGTGCTGGTGGCACCAAAGATACTAGAGGAGCTGCTCCTCTATAATCTTTGGGTGGCACTGCCTTGATCAGGCTGTGCCATCAGGTTACAATGTTTGGAATGATTAGTTTCATGCCTCAACGTGTATCTTACTGAAATGCCCTTGCTCTTGCCATTAAAAGTATAACTGCTAACCTGACCAATTTGGAGGGCACTGTAAAAATCTGTTTTTTAATCTAGTGGGAGGTGTAATGAAGCTTTAGAGTTTCACTGTTGCATTCTAGTGCGCTGATGTGCATATCATTGTTTTGCTTGTTTCCCCTTGCACTTCCCTTTCAAAATGCTTCACCAGTGTTAATACAGTGTTTCAGGTTGTGGAGCTCAAAAAAAGAGCAAAATACACTGCTCACCAGGAGGTTGGATCTTGTGTGAATTCAACTAATGAGCATTCTAAGTCAAATTTAAAAACAAGTTGATGTTTATGCTGCTCCCTGCCAAAAGTTATTACATGAAGTCATATTTTTCAGAGCCAAGTAATCCATTAATTCTGTTTTTTCATGTGTTAAGCCATGGAGAAAAACTATTTCACCAGGGGTAGATTGTGCCTGTGATTATTTTGGAGTGTATTGTGAGCACAGGGATACTGGTTCTGGCCCTCTGTAAAATGTACATTTACTGTGATTAATGCTTCTTTCCACATCAATCGTGCCCCTCTTGCCTTCCAAGTTGCGCACTGCACATTTTTTCCATTGTGACACGAATCAGAGTTTGGAACGCAAACTATGACCTTTGTTGAACACTGGCAGCAGAGCCAGCTAGAATGCATCACGCTACATTGTTGCATTTGTGCCCATTTAAAGGGACGCTCCGATTCCTGCGACCTCACTAGGGAACTTCAGAACGGACTGCATGCAGCGTCCCAAAATCGACAGAATGTGGTTAAATTGCAAGGAAATTATTTTTCTCTGCACTTGCTTCATTAGTAAAACTGATGACAGGACTCTTGAACAACATCTAGATAAGGCATAGTGGCAGCAGTTCCATACTAGTGACATTCCCTGCACGCTGAAGGATGTTGCTTTGCTTAAAAGGGGCTGCATTTTAGAATCATTTTGTAACAACAAAAAAACTAAGCAATACAAAACATTGAAAATCACAGTTTTCAGTAAAATGATGTATCCCAATCGCAATTTTTCCATGACATGGATTGCAAAGTTGAATACTTTGTCAAAGGCTCCTATCTGGATAATGAAAGCCTGTTCCTTTCCACTAGAAGTCTGCACAATTCCTTGATGATCCACAAGAAGCTCTTACCAAGAATGTAATCTGGGGTGATTGTTGTGAAGCACAGGAGAGTGTGCTGCTTGAGTAGCCCTGACAGGAGGTGACTTGGTAAACTCAGGTAGATAGCAGTGTCTTGGACGCACAAACCAGGTTAGCCCTCAGGACGCTGTGTAGAGAAAGGGCAAATGATCTGCCCCCAAAATTGCTCTACCATTGACACACCAGGTCCCTTTAAGTGTATCAAGGATGGATGAAATCTAACCTTCCAAATGTGCCTGATTTATTTGCACTCTCTATCAGTAAATTTATTGTCCATCTCTGACCCAAGAAGCAGTGGAGTCAATCACTCCAGAATGATTGGGAGTTGTATATAGGCAAGGTACGACGTTAACGAACCAGGTAGGGTTTTATTGAGGTCATCCCTTTAAAACTCCAGATTTACTCCACTCTAGATCAATGAGAATTCTTGGATATTACGAAGGATTTCGGAGAGTGAAAGGAAGACTGGAGAGGTAAACTGGTGTAGTCATAGGGTTCATTCAAATACTGTGAAGATGCCTATTCAATATTGTTACTGTTTCTGCCTCCACTGTGTTCTCCAGCAGTTAATTTTGGATACTAGCCACCCTTTGTTTGAAATATTTACCCCTTTGATCTCCTTTTTAAACTACCACAATTTACCTTAAACCAATGCCCTTTAGTTTTGGACAACCCTGATATCGGAATCAGACTTTGGCTAGCTATCCTGTGTCTGCCTCTCAAAATGTATATGACCTTCAACCCAATCTGAAAAGTAAGGAATTTATCTGAGCCTTTCCTTAACCAGGCATCATTTTATACACAGCATTTGTACATAATATTAACTATGACTACAACTCTGGGCTAGAAAATGTTCCATTATGTAACCTGTGTTCAATATGTAAACCTTTCTTTGCAGTGAAGTAGAAGTTCGTGATTTTATTCCTTTCAAAATGATTGTTGTGCTTGTCTACCAAATTAGGGAAATAAAAAACCTATACCTGCATAGATAAATTAGTCTTGGAAATAGTTAAACTTTTAACAGTTGGTATTAAATGGTCTGACCTCCAAATAGCTGGACGACCAGTTTGGGATATTGGGACGACCAATACTCTGGGATAATGAGGAATATGCTGAAATAGGCAAGATAGGCTACACAAAACCAAGGGAGAACAAAAAACTGAGCACCTTGCTTAATAGAGTGAATCAAATCTCATATCATAAAGTAAGAACCAAGTAACCAGAAGAAATAACTTACTCATATCCATCATTTTTATGACCTTGAAATTCCAAAACAGTTTACAGTTACAACAATTAGATAGCTTTATGGTGTGGGAAACATGGCAAGCAATTTAGAAAGTCCCGTGAACAACTCTATCAAAATGACCAGATAATTTGCTTTAATTATATTGTTTTAGGCAGAGTATTCTGTTGTATTTCAAAATAATGCTATAGGCCTCAATTTAGAAGCAGATGAGCCTTTTTTAATCCCCCAGCCCAAAGATGACACCTTCAAACAATACTGCACTTGCTCAGTAACTGAGTTGTTGGCCTGTATTGTATGCAGTCATCTGGAGTTGGCTTGAACCCAGATTCTTCTGAGTGAGACAAGAGAGCTGTTATTGAAAGTAAAGGGCCAAGGCACAGAAAATGAGAAATGGAAGACAGCCGGAGACTATAGCTGCATCTGTCCAATGCTTCTGTAGTACTCCCATAGTCTCCAAGAAAATTCATTAAAGCAAAGGATTGATGCTGTGATATTATGATGTAAGTTACCTGGATGCTCCTTGCGTATTTTAATGTCCAAGACACCTTGCATGCCCTTCGACTCTTTAATGACTTTTGGTTTCCAGGCCCCCGTTCCCTCATCTTTAGTGTGGATGTTCAGTTGCTCTACACCTCCATCCCCCAAAAGGAAGGCCTTAAAGCCCTCTATTTCTTCTTGACAGCAGACCAAGCCAATCTCCATCTACGAACACTCACCTCCGCCTAGCGGAGCTGGTCCTCCCCCTCAACCACTCTTTCAATTCCTCCCATTTCCTCCAAATCAAAGGCGTAGCCATGGGCACTTGAATAGGAAAGACCTGCAGATGCTGGTTTAAATCGAAGGTAGACACAAAATGCTGGAGTAATTCAGTGGGACAGGCAGCATGTCCGGAGAAAAGGAATGAGTGAAGTTTCATGTCCTCAGTCTTTAGTGAATGGGGGTTCCCCTCTCCTATCACGGATGAGACCCTCATGTGTATCCTGTAGTTCCGCTTTTGTTCCCCCTTCCCTCAGTCGCAACAGGGATAGAGTTCCCCTAGTCCTTCCCTTTCGTCCCATAATCCATTACATGCAACACATTATCCTCTGACATTTTTGCCACCTCCAGTGGGATCCCACCACTAAGCACTGGCCATCTCTACCTCTTTCTGTTTTCCGCAGATGACCATTCCCTCCGCAACTCCCTGGTTTACTCATCCTTCCCCACCCAAGCCAACCAATCCCCAGGTATCAATTGTTTTGCTGAACACTAGCGCTTACATTCCTTGCCCTACCCGATGTCCTGGTGTCCCTGTTTTATTCCTCTTCCCACACAGTATTCCCACACTGACCTTTCTGTCCTGTCAGAGTGAGGCCACATGCAAATTGGAGGAACCGCATTTCATATTTCACTTGGGCAGCTTACAACCTAGTGGTATGAATATTGATTTCTCTAATTTCAAGTAGCCCCTGCATTCCCTCTATCTCTCCCCCCCCCCCCCCCCCCCCCCTTTTCCCCACCCGAGTCATCCTACTCGTTCCACTGTTTGCATCCTCATATCCCTTCGTTATTACCTCGTCCCCAGCCAACAATGGGCCATTATGGGCTCCATCCTCCCTTGGTCATCCGTTGCCGAACTTGCTTTGTTCTGCCTTCACCTACCTCCAGTTCCTTCCCTTCTACTTTCAATCTGAAGAAGGATCCTGACCCAAAGTGATATCCATCCTTTTTCTTCAGAGATGCTGCCTGATCCGCTGAGTTGCTCCAGCACTTTATGTCTATCTTCTGAATGTTTTTAAGCTGGATTTGGGAGAGCATTGTGTTTGGGGTCTACTATAAATATTAGCTTGACAATCACCTCATACTGCTAGATAGCATGGTGGTGGGAACAACTAGCTTATCAATTTTGTGGTTGAAGAGGAAAAACTGGCTGACATTAAGAATGTTCTGCTCCTCCCCTTCATTTTGGCCCCTTGCTATCAGATGGATTGTACCTCATCCAAATCACATTACATGTTGCATTGGAATGTCAGCCCAACTTGAGTTCAAACCCTGGACCACGACTTGAAACTACCATCTTCTGATTCATGTGTGAGAATGTTAGCAATGGTTCCAAGTTGACCTGACTGGAAAATAATGAGAATATATGCACTGAAACTATGCTTATAGGCTACTGATGTTGGAAACTTGGCATTTGCCACTGTTAATGATTCTCCACAGGTGCTTAGACATGCAGAACAAAGTTTATTTTCTTGGCTAAGTACAAATTTCCACGTATTTGGATATGCTCATTTAAGCATAAATTCAGCACTGGAAATCAGAAACATTTGTAAACATTGTAAATCACACTAACTTCCAATATGATTTTTAGACATATGCTCCCATTGTATGTGCTGGGAGTGTATTCTTGCAGATTTTCCTTTCCATTATATGGAGATATAAAAAAACAGATTTTAGTATCTCAGTCAAACAAAGTGATTTCTTTTTTCCCCTTTGGACTATTTAACCCTCCATATTCATGAAGGCAATTTAGAGATTTTAAGGAATGCTTTGGGACAAGGGAGACTTTTTTGCCACATTTAGATTACAGTTGTCACCAGTTTGCTGTACTCGGCCTGGGCAGCCATAGAACATAATTTGGATTATGACAGTTGAATAGTAGAATAGATTTGGGGTGGAATGGTATTTTGCCTCTGCTCAGATCATGTAACCGCATTATCTGACTGCTGTTCAGTGCAGAATCCCTCACTTTACCAAGGTATTGGTGGTCACCCCAGCTGTCACTATCTTCTATTGCAGGCGGATTACTATTCTTAGATGAATGTAACCAGTCATTTGTAGCACAGATCTAGATGTTGGCTGGCATGGGTTGTTTTATTAACGGCATTGTGAATGAGCTGAAAATTATCGATTTAATAGTCGAGATCCATACCTGACATCGGAAGGAATGTTTTTTTTTGAAGTGGCAAAAACAATTCTTGGAAAGATTCTGGCAGTGATGTACAAGATTATATTGTTTGGCTTCCAACAGTCTTGATTTCCTTCACATTAAAAATCTTCAACTTCTGGGGGATTTTGTTTAGAGATACAGCATGGAAACAGGCCCTTCGGCCTACTGAGCCCACACCGAACATCGATCACCTGTTCTACATTATCCATCTTTTTTTATCCGCTTCCTGCTTACTAGAGATAATTTACAGAGGACCAATTACCCTACAAACCTGGACATCTTTGGGATGTGGAAGGAAACTAGAGCACCCAGAGGAAACCCGCGCGGTCACAGGGAGAACGCGCAAAAGGCACCTGAGGTCGGGGTCGAACCCGGGTCTCTAGCGCTTTGCCAGCTGCAGCACTGCCACTCTCGTTTTCTCATGTCTGTCTTTGACCATCTATCGTTCCTGACAACATATTTGGATGAATAGTGTCCTGATTCCACTCTTCTGGCATTGGGTGCATGTTTCCTAGCTTGTAGCTAGGTGTGTTTGAGCATTGGAGCCAAGTAGTTTGTTAGTACCTGTATTGAGTGCCTCAGAGAATGTTTTTTTTATGAACAGAGAATGCTTAAAGACAAAGCAAGGAAATGCTTGCATAATTGTATAATTGGCTTCTGGCATTATCTGCAGGTTTTCTGCTGAATATTCATTGTTTGTCCCTACACATGCTTTCATTTGTTTGCTTGCTTCATATCTGATCAATTATGAACTTGGATGTTATTAATGGAAATGAAATTTTCCGTGATAAGTTCAAGTATGACATGGGTATAATGTACCAAATGCACTCTGGATACAAGATGTTTGTAGTGCAGCTAAATGGTTTGATCATGGCTGGAATATTAGTTGTCTGTGTGCCCCAGTCAAGTGTATTCTATTTGGATGTGATGGAAAGAAGTTCTGCAATTTACTGCCTATTAGGAAGGTTGCCTGTTGCTCAGTATGTATTGGCTGCAAATGAGAAGCACAGCACTTTTGGGGGGGGGGGGGGGGGATTTTTGATGTCTGATTTTTTTTTTTTGACACTTTCAGAACTTTTAGATGGAGAGATCCAAGTATTGATGTGCGTATAGAAAATATGTATTGCAATGTACTTTATATTAAAAATGTCTTGCAGTATGCTTTTTGGGTTGAATGACGGGGAGGATGACATTTGACGATGTTTTCCTACTTTATGCAGAGTTCAATCTGGGATTTTATTGAATATGAGTGCATGAATCCCTGAAAATCTTAACTTGGCTATGATATTTTCATGCCTTGATGTGGTTGACTGAATGCTTTTTGGGATTTTTTTTGGTAGTCTGTGAATTACTGACATTGCATCACCTTATTTCCAACACTCGCGCCGTGTACTTCCTTGCATTTTCATTGCTGGTTAATCTCTATATCCATTTTAATATGAGGATCTCGGTGCTCTCTTGTAGTAGTTGATGGTGATAAGGATGCTTAAGTACTGTTATTCATCTTGCAATGACAATTTAAATCCCACTTGTGCAAGATTATAAGTATAATTACCTAAGTTTTTGAGTCATACTTTGATTCGTGTAGAAGTTTGGAAAAGTGGTAAGATCTTGGATTCGGAGGTTGGTAGCTACTGTAGTGTTTATAATTGAAGGAGTGAATGGATTTTACTGCATGCCCACTCCTTGTATTGCTGTCCCCTCTGTAAAATAGCTACATTTTGCATTTTGTTGCATTGCATGAGTATTTTGCATGCCCATTGTATCAGCACAGATTTTTAGCTTCCAAATTATATCTGATGTAACCAAAAACTAAAGTTATTCTGTCGACGAGGTTTGTTTGGGAAGGGCAGGTTAATGAACAACTGTACATGATTTATCTTGTGCACATGCAGTTAATTATAAATCTTTCTGATGGTTGAGTGAGTGATTGATGGGCAGCGCTGTGTTTTGTCAGGACATCCTACAGTTCCTCCGCAGCGTTGGTGTAATGTAGGTCAGCCAGGTCCTGATCATGTCCAGAATGGCAGACTCCAGCCAAGGCATGGATAGACGCGGTTTAGTTGTGGCTCGATGCCAACCTTCAGTCAAGGGCGTCATCTCCAGTATCACTGCAGCTATGCACAGCACTTCATGTCTTCTTTCTACTTTCTTTTTATTGAACATTTCTAGCCTTTTCTGCTTAAGAACCATGAAAGAAGAAATGGAAGCAGGGAAGGCCTCAAAATTTCTCCTCATTTCTGAATGTTCTCTTTTTTTTTTCTCCCTTCCACCCCCCCAAATACACCACTCCCCCACATGATGACAGAGTGGCCTCTGCTACCACCTTAGATAGGGGACATGTCGTCTACCCTCTTTTAATTTCAGATTTCCAGCTCTGTGTTTTTCTTTCGGTAACAGTAGAGGTTGAATAAGGTTTCTGAACTAATTGCCAGGTTGGTTGTTTTCTTGTTGCTGAAATAATTTAGCTTGGTCTTTTGTAAAATAATTTTGTTATTTAATGCTTCAGCTTAGTACTGTTGCGATTTTATTTTACAAGCAAAGTAACTTGCACTGTAAAGAAAACAGGACGCACTGTAAATATAAAGTTCCATTTTATTGTCACAGTAGGCATAACATTTGCTTCAACCTTTCTATGATACTAGTAGCTGATAGGTGAAGTGAAACTATACGAGGCCTCAAACTCCTTTCACCTTTATGTGTGTATATCAAAATGAAATTTCATTGAACAGGCATTTATGAAATGAAGTAACATAACTGCTGAAGGGTCTCCTCAACCCAAATGAATAGTACTATTGTGATGATAGTAGGCTGAGACAGCAGATGCTTTGAAGGATATATGTAACGCAGACTACAAATCAAAGAGATTCATTTTCCATTTAAGTAATCCAAACTACTGTTTCAATTTCCGTGCAATTGAAATGGGCCTTTGCAGCGAGGCCAATATTTAACGTCCATGCCTAATTGCCCTTGAAAAGTTGGTGATGAGCTGCCTGCTTGAACACTACAATCCTTCATATGAAGATGGTTCCTCACATTACCAGTGAGAATGTTCTGGAGCTTTGACTCGCCAATGAAGGAACGCAGAATTATTTCCAAGTAAGGATAAAGTGTGATTTGGAGGGAAATGTGTAGACAGTTTTGACCCACAAACCCACAGCCCTCATTCTTCTAAGTAGTGGAGGATTGGTGATGAGGTTGAGGGGGCGATGAAGTTGAGGTGTTTCTGTACACGAAGCTCTGTTGATTTGGAGTGGTGCCGATCTAGATGATACACACTGCAGCCAGCATGTGACAGTGATGGAAGGGACGAATGCTTAAGGAGATGGACAGGGTGCCATACCTTACATTGCGGACATTGCGATACCTTAAAAAGACACAAAATGCTGGATTATCTCAGCTGGTCAGGCCGCATCTCTTGGTGGGTGACATTTTGGGTCAGGCCCTTCTTCAGGCTTTTGTGTCTGAAGAAGGGTCCCGACTCAAAACGTCACATGTTCACCAGATGTGCTGCCTGACCTGCTGAGTTACTCTAGCACGTTGTCCTTTTTTGTGAATCTGCATCTGCAGTTCCTTGTCTCCATTGGGATACCTTAACCTGAATATTGGTCCAACGTGCAGACGGGCAGTAGAGCATATTCCATCAGACTTCTCACTTGCGCCTTGCATTTGGTGGTAAGGCTTTGGGAATTGTGTGGTAATAACTGGCTGGATGATATCCAGTCTCTCTCCTTTTGTGTAACAGACATTGCATTTGTGCGGTTGGTCCAGTTTAGATATCACTGGATCCCTGGATATCCCTGGAATATTGATGGTGAGAGACAACAGTTTGAAACTCCTTGAAGGTCAAGAACAGAAATTAAATTCTCTTGGAGATGTCCATTGCACAATACTTGATTGACAAATGACATTCTTGCTTCACATCAGCCAGAATCTGAACATTGTGACATGTTTTGCTGCTTGTGGAAAGTGATTGATTGCTTTATTATTTTCAAAAGCTGTAAGTTGAATTGAGCACTGCAATCATCAGCAAACATATCCACTTTTACCCTATTGCTGGAGGAAAAGTCACTGCAGTGCTAACTGAAGATTGGTAGGTCCAGGACATTGCTTTGAACAGTTGCAATAAAATTCTGGGTCAGTTGATTGGCTTCAATTACCACAACCATGTTGATTTGGGTATGTTATGACCACAGTCAGTGAAACATTTTCCTCTTGAATCCCATTGCCTTCCATTATGCATGTTCCATCAAGTAATTCAAGGACAATAATTTTCACTTCTTAGCTTGAATTCAGCACATTTTCTTTTCATAAGGCTGCAAAGTTGTCATTAGCTGAGGGACCCCAAGTGACAAGTAAGTGGGCTATGATGAGTAAGTGTTGCTTGCAGATATTGTTGGTGGTGCTTTCCATTAAATGACAGATGAGTTAGACGGAACTGCTGGAAAGAAAACTTATTGAAATGATGTGTCCTCCTTTTTCTAAACTGGACCTACTTGTACAATGTGCTTATTTTTGAATAGATGCCAGTGTCATGGAATAGTTTGGAGATGGAGATCCACAGTTCTGGAGTGCACTGTGAATATTTTCAGGCCAAGAGTCTTTGATGTAATCACTACATTTAGCAACTGCCTGGTATAAAGTAGACAAAATGGAAGTGGTGAAGACTGGCCTGTTGTCGTCAGCATGCTGATCACACTTTTAGTAGAAGAAGTTTGCAAATGCTTTGTGTCTCTTTTACTTGTGTATTGTGATCAAAAATCAGGATGTTTCTAGGCAACCTACTATGATTATCCAGCAATATTTGTTAATGAATGTGATAAGCCTTCAGAACTTCCATCGAGTCTGGTTATGGGATTATTTTACAATATCAGAAGAATGCTGCTTCTGCACTTTGGTATTCGTGCAACATGGTATTTTAGCTTTGCCTCACTTTTAGTTACTGCAACTTCAATGCTTTATTTTGTTCTTGTCAGTATCTTGGGTTGAATGACTTTTGGCCAATTATACACGATCTGAAGCTTTGTTGATGACTACTATTAGTTCCGATTAGTTTACAAGTAATTTCAATCAGTCCTTTTGTCCTAGGCTGATGTACATTTGCTTATAGATCGAGGTAAATTGGACAGAGGTGAGTATTTAACTCTTGAATTGGCATGAAAAGACTTGTTGCAGTGGTATTAATTTAAATGTAAAGTAGTAAATAGTTCTCTGGCATTTTCTGGGAGTGATTAGAAGACAAATTTGACAAAGATGGCCAATATTCAGAATAGTATTAAAGAGGAGTGGAGGAATGGTTGGTCCAAGAGAGGGAGTTCTAGAACCTGAGTTCCAGACAGGTTGAGTTGACGGCCATCATTGTTAATGTGCCTAAAACGGGATTCACAAGAGATTAGGATAGAACAGATGATAATTGAGGCATTGCAGAATTAGTTCAGGGGATGTGAATGGAGGTTGACATCGTATGATGCCAAGGACAGTTTCAATGAGCTCTGGTTTGTACAGGTTGGAAGTTAAAAGATCAACGCTGGGATGATGAAATTCTATGGTGGCACAGCTGCTTGTGAGAATTTCATCAGTAGACGATTAGTTGCGGATAGAAATGCATCATGTTATGTGGTTGGAAGAAGGCCATTGTGGTAATACTGTGATTATCAGGTCGAAGTATGACATCTGGTCAATACCATGCCAAGGTTATGGGGTAACTGGAACTTCTTTCTTCAGGAATGTTATTGAGGGAATGCGAAAGAGAAATGGGATATCAGCTATGAGTAATTTTCAAGGTTAATGGTGCAGATGCAGGGACCAGAGCTATTACAGATGAATCCTGCCTATGTCTCTTGGGTAAACATGAATTCAGACAAGTGGTGAAGAGGAGAGTGAGTAAAATTGCATTTATCTAGGTGACTGTCAGATGGGATGCCATTTGTGATTGATATACTGTGGTGGTTGGAGTGAATAAAATGGGTATTTGTCGGAGGAACAGTGACAGATATAAGGTAACAATTTGGAGAGGAAAGGAATTGGAGATGGGATGGAGAACTAATGGAACTATTTTTCTTTATAAGGGTGCAATGTTCCATTTACAGTTCAACAGTGTGAGCAATTGACCAAGTGATCTTCTTTTGGTGTGTTTGAGAGAAGCGAATCTGGCATGGATGCATAATGGGTTCAAATGTGCAAGGCGCGTAAGAGAGTGAAGATTAGTTATCATCAGTTAAGTACAGAATATTGACTAGAAATGAGATTTGGTTCTTTGCTAAAGGCATGATCGAAGATGTCTTAGATCTGCAATGGTAAGTACTTTTTGGAAATAAAATTAGAATTGTAAAGATCCATGCTAGAGAAGTCAGCCACGTTGTTGAACCACATGTCCAATGTCTTCCAGTTAGTTATGTGTAGAGATGCAATTAACTCCAGCGAGAGCAAAAATGTACTTGACAAGTTGAAGCCTTTTTATCTGAAATTGAATGAGATGATGCATATCCTTTTCCATTTTACCTGTTCAAATGCATTGTTCAGTGCTGATGCAAGGTGTCGACCCGAAACATCAAGCATTCTTTTGCAGCTCAGCAGAAGACCCTACTGGCATTTGTTCAAGAACACAAGCTGATCCCAGAGGTTTGCAAATTATTTCCTTTTTAAGATACTTTACCAGTCTATTTATGAATACCATATTTTTTGCCTCCAGTGCATTCTAGATATTAACCACTTCCAGAGTTTTTAAAACTTCCTTGCGCTGTGCACGCCTGAGCATGAATCTGTTAAAGATAGTTTCAAAGAATATAAGTGGGTGGTTTGTATATTGAGGGGTTTACCTGAACTAATTAGTCCTCCAGCACATACTAGTAGAAATTCTGCTGGTAAAGGTAGTGACCAAGTGAAGGTAGAAATGAACACCATGACAATATTGGCATAATATAATTAACTTTAATGTCAATGCTGGATCAAACGATTCACTGAATTTTCAGCAGCATCCTCCCAAGTCCCACTTCTTTCAGCATTGAAGTATTCCACAAAAAAACCTGCATTCTGTACTGTGCACATTTTGAGGCTACTAATTTTATATGCTGTATATCTGGGTTTGATTTCAGAATTGTTCAGCGAAGATCAGGTGGGAATTAAAATTGTGATTTCTGAAACTATTCCTGGGAGACTTATAATTCCCTGGTTGGGGAGCAGAAGGCAGGTCTGTAATTGGTTTGCACGGAATTCGGGGTGGTTTTCAGATCCAGCAGTTTTATGCCACATTTTCAATGCACCAAGTTCTTGTTTATGCTAATTCCATTTTGTTCTGTTTGGTATATATCCATCTGCTTCTTTCCTATCCTGTTCAAATACTTTGTCCAAATGCTCTTCTTCTTGGTCGTCTTTGTCAGGGCCCATGTTCTTGTCTGGCAGTGCGGCTTGGCATTTTCTAAAACACTCCTAAACTACCAACCTGGATTACATTATTGACCTCTTCCTTGCAATTTAGGATTCAATTCCTACTTGCATCTCTTGTTGATAGTGGAGCAGGTATTTTGTGGCAAAACGGTTTGTTTTTTTTAGTTTGAGAGATACAGTGCGGAACAGGTCCTTCGGTCCACCGGGTCCGCACCGACCAGTGACCCCCACACATTAACACTATTCTACACCCACTAGGGATAATTTTTATATTTTCCAAGCCAATTAACCTAAATACCTTTATGTCTTTGCAGTGTGACAGGCAACCGAAGATCTAGGAGAAAACTCACGCAGGTCATGGGGGGGAAAAAAGTACAAACTCCGTACAGACAGCACCCGTAGTCAGGATCGAACCCGAGTCTCCGGCGCTGTATTCACTGTAAGGCTCAGCTTTACCACTGTGCCACCTATTGTGACTGAAAAACAATCTTAGCTGCCATTGAGAAATTTGGACTACTTATTAGTTATCATAAAATGCTAATGTTCAAGTACAGAATATTTTCAAATAAAAATTATTTGCAATTTATCTTGAAAGTATATGTGTACGAACAGGGGTGGCAATAGAGTTGCTGCCTTACAGCGCTTGCAGCTCTGGAGACCCGTGTTAGATCCTGACTACGAGTGCTGTCTGTATGGAGTGTGTACGTTCTCCCCATGACCGCATGGGTTTCCTCCCACACTCCAAAGATGTACAGGTTTATAGGTTAATTGGCTTGATATAAATGAAAATTGTCCCTAGTGTGTGTAGGATCGTGTTCATGTACGGGGATTGTTTGTCGGCGAGGACCTGGTGGGTCGAAGGGCCTATTTCTGCGCTGTATCTCTAAACTAAACTAAAATAAATATTTTGAAATTACTGCTGGGTGCTGCTCAGTTGTTGCAGGTCATTACTTTTAATATTTCCCACTCAAAGATTTGATCCTAGGTGGGTTATACCACCGTTAATTTTTTCTGGGAAGATTTGTATTAAGGCTAAAGAGATTTTGTAATTAAGCCAAGTTGCGTAGAACAATTGAATTCCTTTGGTTTTATAACCTCTGATATAAAGATATTACAGGTCAGCATGAGATAGACCAGAGTGAAACAAATATTATGTATTCAATGTTTATGAAGGAACTGCAGATCCTGGAAAATCGAAGGTAGACTAAAATGCTGGAGAAACTCAGAGGGTGAAGCAGCATCTATGGAGTGAAGGAAATAGGCGATGTTTCGGGTCGTGACCCTTCTTCAGACATTCAATGCATCTCTTTTTAGTGGAAACAAAATACTTGGTTGTATCTGAGAAAAATACATGGAATGCAGAAAATGCACAATCAGTGAGAGGAGAAAGATGCTTTGGATGTGTAAAGGGCCTGTCCCACTTGGCATCATTTGCGCATCAAGCAGGTGGCGTGCGAGGATTTTGAGAATCCCAAAATCCTTGGGTGCCGCGCGTCACTGCCTACGCCACCACGCCTCATGTGCACGTAATGCATGCCATGCGCGCATCACGCGTGCGTTGTGACGCATAAATTATGTCGCATAAATGACGTGCAAATTTCGCCGAAGTGGGACTTAACTCTTCCTTTCTGAAATGTTGACATATCTTTCCCTTTCAGATTTGGTTTAGTTTATTATTGTCACCTACCGAGGTACAATACTTAGAAAAGCTTTTGTTTGCATGCATTCATGTCAAAGAAAAAATTATACATGAATATGATCAAGCCGTCTACAGTGCACAAATAAAGGGCACAACATTTAGTGCAAAGATATGACATTGAAGTTCGATAAAGGCCAATAAAGAGAGTTCAAAGGTCTCCAATGAGGTAGATGGGAGGTCAGGACCGCACTCTAGCAGATGAGAGGACGTTCAGTTGCCTGTTAACAGTTGGGAAGAAACTCTTTTTGAATCTAGAGGGATGTGTTTTCAAACTACTATATCTCTTACCAGATGAAAGAGGGAGTGACCCGGGTGAGACGGGTCTTCGATTATGCTGGAGGCAGTGTGAAAATGCTGAGCAACCTACTATATGTTTCTTCTTAGTTTCCAATTTTGGGAACCAAGTTTCTAGTATTTGTAATAAGAGCAACTTGTCAGGAAGATTTGTATAGGAATTGATTCTATTTGAATCAACATTGACACCATGAAATGCCGCGCTCATAGTTTCAGTGACCCTTAATCAATTCTGACTTCTGCTGTCTTTGTGGAATTTGCATGTTCTTCCTGTGGTTTTATCCCATTGCCCAATTGCTAATTAGACCATTTAGTTTTAGAGATGCCGAGCGGAAACAGGCCCTATGGCCCACTGCGTCTGCACCAACTAGCGATCCCTGCACACTAACACTATCCTGCACACACTAGGGACAAATTACACTTATACCAAGCCTATTAACCTACAAAACTCTATGTCTTTGTGTGTGGGAGGAAACCGACGATCTCGGAGAAAACCCACGCGGGTCACGGGGAGAACGTACAAACTCCGTGCAGACAGCATCTGTAGTCAGGATCGAACCTGAGTCTCTGGCGCTGTAAAGCAGTAGAACTACCGCTATGCCACTGTGCCACAGCATAAATTGCCCCTAGTGTAGATGGGTGGTAAAAGAACAAGAGAGTTTATGGGCACCTAATTACGTGCAGAGATAAATGGACAAATGGGATAGATAGAATTGGTCTGAGAGCTGGCACAGGCATAGAACATAGAACAGTGCAGCATAGGAATACGTCCATTGGCCTCCAATGCCTGTGCTGAACATGATGCCAAGTTAATCTGTCTGCACATGATCCCTAACCATTCCTGCAAATCCATGTGCCCATCTAAAAGCCTTTTAAATGCCATAATTGTATCTGCCTCCAGCACCATCCCTGCCAGCATGTTCCAGGCACCCACCAACCTCTGTGTGTATTTTTTTTTTTTTTTTTTAAAGCCCTGCACACCACCTGTGCCCTCTAATCTTTGACATTTCACCCTGGGGATAAGGTTCTCACTTGAGCCAAATGGCATGAGGAATCTATGTCATAATGAAATATAAAATTTGATATGTCAGACCAGAGCAGTCTTGTTCTCATTATATCTAGATATCAGTACCAAACACTAAGACATGTCTGTTTCTTGTCTGGTTCGCCCTTTTGCACAACATGGCGGCTTCAATTCTCCCTCTGATTTTAACGTTGTGCCACCTTTGTATTTTCATAAGTTTCTGTGCTATTTCATTTATGTGGTCAAAGTAATACTTGCAAATGTATGTTTACATTACACACCATGGAATATGTTTTTATTTCATTATTGATAAATTTATTCTTATAAAGTTAGGCAAATGCCCATCAAACATAGGAGCTGCACTGGGGTCACGGCATTGTTTCTTAGAGTTCTTGGATAATTCTGAAGCTGTACAGTGGCTTGCAAAAGTTTTCATACCCCCTTGAACTTTTCCACGTTTTGTCATGTTACAACCACAAACGTAAATGTATTTTATTGGGATTTTATGTGATAGACCAACACAAAGTGGCACATAATTGTGAAGTGGAAATGATACATGGTTTTCAAATTGTTTTACAAATAAAATACTGAAAAGTGTGGTGTGCAAAAGTATTCAGCCCCCTTTACTCTGATACCCCTAAATAAAATCCAGTGCAACCAATTGCCTTCAGAAGTCACCTAATTCGTAAATAGAGTCCACTTGTGTGTAATCTAATCTCAGTATAAATACAGCTGTTCTGTGAAGGCCTCAGAGGTTTGTTAGAGAACATTAGTGAACAAACAGCATCATGAAGCCCAAGGAACACACCAGACAGGTCAGGGATAAAGTTGTGGAGATGTTTAAAGCTGGGTTAGGTTATAAAAAAAATATCCCAAGCTTTGAACATCTCATGGAACACTGTTCAATCTATCATCCAAAAATGGAAAGAGTATGGCAAAACTGCAAACCTACCAAGACATGGCCGTCCACCTAAACTGGCAGGCCGGGCAAGGAGAGCATTGATCAGAGAAGCAGCCAAGAGGCCCATGGTAACTCTGGAGGACCTGCAGAGATTCACAGCTCAGGTGAGAGAATCTGTCCACAGGACAACTATTAGTCGTGCACTCCACAAATCGGGCCTTTATGGAAGAGTAGCAAGAAGAAAGCCATTGTTGAAACAAAGCCATAAGAAGTCCCGTTTGCAGTTTGCCACAAGCCATGTGGGGGACACAGCAAACATGTGGAGGAAGGTGCACTGGTCTGATGAGACCAAAATTGAAGTTTTTGGCCTAAATGCAAAACACTATGTGTGGCAGAGAACTAACACTGCACATCACCCTGAACCCACCATCCCCACTGTGAAACATGGTGGTGGCAGCATCATGCTGTGGGGATGCTTTTCTTCAGCAGGGACAGGGAAGCTGGTCAGAGTTGATGGAGCCAAATACAGGGCAATCTTGGAAGAAAACCTGTCAGAGTCTGCAAAAGACTTGAGACTGGGGCAGAGGTTCACCTTCCAGCAGGACAACGACCCTAAACATACAGCTAGAGCTACAATGGAATGGTTTAGATCAAAGCCTATTCATGTGTTAGAATGGCTCAATCAAAGTCCAGACCTAAATCCAATTGAGAATCTCTGGCAAGGGTTGAAAATTGCTGTTCACAGACGCTCTCCATCCAATCTGACTGAGCTTGAGCTATTTTGCAAAGAAGAATGGGCAAAAATTTCAGCCTCTAGATGTGCAAAGCTGGTAGAGACATACCCCAAAAGACTTGTAGCTGTAATTGCAGCAAAAGGTGGTTCTACAAAGTATTGACTCTGGGGCTGAATACTTTTGCACGCCACACTTTTCAGTTTTTTATTTGTAATAAAATTTGGAAACCATGTATCATTTTCCTTCCACTTCACAATTATGCACCACTTTGTGTTGGACTATCACATAAAATCCCAATAAAATACATTTACGTTTGTGGTTGTAACGTGACAAAATGTGGAAAAGTTCAAGGGGTATGAAAACTTTTGCAAGCCACTGTATATGAGTTTTGGTCGGCCACAAAGATAAACACGGATCCTGTCTGATATACAAAGCGCCCAACACACTTCAATTACACTTCTGTCACATTTTGAACAAAATGAAGCCCTGCGTGTGTTTGTGCATGATGGAGATGTGTAGTTAGTTTGTGTGAACATCTCGATAAACCTTTGCCTTTTGCACAAATACAAGATGGCGCTGAAGCCAGGCAACTCTTTGCTTGCTGGTCTGCTGTCATACATTACACTCCTCCACTCTTTTAAATCTTTATTTCAATAGCAGCATTTCTTACTAAAAACATTATACCCTTTATCCAGCATCTGCACACTGTGATGGTTTGATTGTAATCATGTATAGTCTTTTCACTGCTAAATAGCATGCAACAAAAAGCTTTTCATTGTTCCTGTGATAGTACTAAATTGCTGTTGGTTGAGCAGTAGAAAAAGTCATCATTCACTGGTTATGCACAAAAATGCAGAGCTACTTAAAACTACTAACTTCTGTCTGTTGACAATGTACAATTTTAGTTTTGGATTAATACATATTTCTCCACCTTGTCTGTTCCAGTATGTTTATTCTAAAAGTTCATGTGGCTGTTGGGTTGCTTCAAATCAGTTTTTTAGTTTCCACCTTACTGCAGTCTATGAAACAAACTAATTTGTGGTTTGAAATGCATAATATGCAATGCATGCAACATATGAAAATATTTACCAAGTTCTCTTCCAGTTCACTTCTCAAAGGAATTTAGAACATGAGCTTCTTGTGAAAGAAGACTTTCTGTGACCAGGGCATACACAGCCTGTGAAAGGCCTGCTTCCGTTGAAGCTATTTTGAGAAGAGTACCACACATTCTGCTCTAATGAAGGGAGTAGGTTTCATTTTGCATGAGCTGCAAATGAAACTTTAATACTGTAATTAATGAGTGTGCATCGAACATTACTGAAATGCGAAACTACATACAGGAAATTCAAAGATGTCGAGCTGTGATAACACATCTGCTTTCAATATCTTGATGAATGTCATGTGTTTATCATTAACTCATGTGTTTTATTATGCTGAATTTCAGTTATTTGTATCACCTATATAAATGTTCTATGTAAAGACTTTACAACCAAATGCAGCATTTTTTTTTCCCTTCTCCCCAAAGATATTAATTATTGCAGTAAAGTGGCCTCAACACATTTATTTAACATGGTTGTCTACCAGACCAGTGTGCAACTGTTACACATGTTGATGGAAAATTCACATATTTGCCCAAATTAATGAATGAACGATTGAACATCTCTAAAGGATCTCATCTTCCCTAAGTGAGTCAATTAAGGACATTGAAGTCCAATATCAAGGAGATCCTACCCAGTCTTTCATCTAAAACCTACTGTATAGAATTTGCTCATCTTGATCCTCCCTAACCCTCTCTTTCACTACATCCTTTTGTCTTTTTGTTTTCAATCAGGGATGTCAACAAAGGTTCACCAAATTGTTTCCTGAGATGGCAAGACAGTCATACAAGGGATTAGATCAATTTGTCCTGTATTCACCAGAGTTTAGAAGAATGAGAAGCAATGTCATTGAAATGTATTACATTCTGACAGGGATACTGGAAGATGTTTCCTCTGGCTGCAGGTTTGCAACTAAAGTTTCAGATTTAGCAGAGAGTTGAGGAGAAATTTCATTATCATAGGGCTGAGGAGTCGGAGTCATGAAATATTATTAAGTACATAGATTTCTCAGTGCAAAAGGCATCGAGTATCTTCTTGCGTATGGCATGCACAGCCTAAAGTTGTAGGACAACTTGTTCTATTTGACCTTATTTGATTGTGCACTCATCGAAACAGGGCAGACCACATGAAGGTTGCAATCTCCCACCCCAGGCATCAAGTATTGTGAGGTGGGAGTAGGAATGTTGTGTTACAATAGCAGCCATGATTGTACTGAATGGCAGAGGAAGGGTTACATTGCCAATTCCTTTTTTCTATGTTCCTGCATTTCTGAAAATAACATGAAACATTTTATTAAAGTATGTAATGAATATTGCTTCACTGCAGCTTATGGTAGGACGGCATAACCTTTAATGTGGAAAATACACACAACACTCCTTCCTTGTCATTGGCCTTATCTACATAATTCACCTTATAATTTACAATTTACCATGCAAATAGATTTTCCTCATCTTATTAAAGTGGCTATCATTTTGACATTGCTGATTCTAGAGTAGATTTTATCCTTGCTTGGGAAACTATGCTGCTGATGTTGGGAACTAAAATAATAATGATATCAATATAAGGTTCCTCACAATAAACCCAGAGTAACATCAAGATCTTATGGGCAGAACAAGTGCCATCCATGTAGATGACAGACAATAATGGTGGCCATCTAAACTAGCATGGTTTAACGTGGCTTAATTGTAACTTCAAAACTGTTAAAACTTTCTCATAGACATGTAAAAAAAATTATTCGGGGACATTCGGGCTGTTAATCTTTAAAAGGATAAAAGTAAATAGTAAACAATTGAACTCCCAAACTATGAAAAAAGTTAGTTAACAAATATTCAGAGCAAAACGTTCAACGGAAACATAACATTGTCACTATTGATGACATCACAAGGGCATTAGATAAGAGGAAATCTATACATATGTCAATCCTGGACTTTTTCGAAAGCGTTCGATAAAGTTCCTCATGAAAGGCTCCTAGGAAAACTGGATTACTATGGCATCAGAAATAGTCTACATACAGTGGCTTGCAAAAGTATTCATACCCCTTGAATTTTTCCACATTTTGTCACGTTACAACCACAAACGTAAATGTATTTTATTGGGATTTTATGTGATAGACCAACACAAAGTGGCGCATAATTGTGAAGTGGAAGGAAAATGATACATGTTTTTCACATTTTTTTACAAATAAAAAACTGGAAAGTGTGGCGTGCAAAAGTATTGAGCCCCCTTTACTCTGATACCCCTAAATAAAATCCAGTGCAACCAATTGCCTTCAGAAGTCACCTAATTAGTAAATAGAGTCCACTTGTGTGTAATCTAATCTCAGTAAAATGGAAAGAGTATGGCACAACTGCAAACCTACCAAGACATGGCCGTCCACCTAAACTGACAGGCCGGGCAAGGAGAGCATTGATCAGAGAAGCAGCCCATGGTAACGCTGGAGGAGCTGCAGAGATCCACAGCTCAGGTGTGAGAATCTCTCCACAGGACAACTATTAGTCGTGCACTCCACAAATCAGGCCTTTATGGAAGAGTGGCAAGAAGAAAGCCATTGTTGAAACAAAGCCATAAAAAGTCCCATTTGCAGTTTGCCACAAGCCATGTGGGGGCACAGCAAACATGTGGAGGAAGGTGCTCTGGTCTGATGAGACCAAAATTGAAGTTTTTGGCCTAAATGCAAAACGCTATTTGTGGCGGAAAACTAACACTGCACATCACCCTGAACACGCCATCCCCACTGTGAAACATGTTGGTGGCAGCATCATGCTGTTGGGATGCTTTTCTTCAGTGGTGACAGGGAAGCTGGTCATAGTTGATGGGAAGATGGATGTAGTCAAATACAGGGCAATCTTGTAAGAAAACCTGTTAGAGTCTGCAAAAGACTTGAGACTGGGGCGGAGGTTCACCTTCCAGCAGGACAACGACCCTAAACATACAGCCAGAGCTACAATTGAATGGTTTAATCATAGCACATTCATGTGTTAGAATGGTCCAGTCAAAGTCCAGACCTAAATCCAATTGATAATCTCTGGCAAGACTTAAATTGTTGTTCACAGACGCTCTCCATCCAATCTGACTGAGCTTGAGCTATTTTGCAAAGAAGAATGGGCAAAAATTTCAGTCTCTAGATGTGCAAAGCTGTTAGAGACATACCCCAAAAGACTTGTAACTGTAATTGCAGCAAACGGTGATTCTACAAAGTATTGACTGAGGGGGACTGAATACTTTTGCATGCCACACTTTTCAGTTTTTTATTTGTAATAAAATTTGGAAACCATGTATCATTTTCCTTCCACTTCACAATTATGCACCACTTTGTGTTGGTCTATCACATAAAATCCCAATAAAATACATTTACGTTTGTGGTTGTAACGTGACAAAATGTGGAAAAGTTCAAGGGGTATGAATACTTTTGCAAGCCACTGTAACTGGATTATGGACTTTCTCACAAATCGGATGCAGAGGGTGGCGTGTGAAGGAAACATTTCTTTAGAAGAACAAGTACTGTCAGGAGTTCCGCAAGGCACAGTCCTCGGGCCACTGTTGTTCCTGACGTACATTAATGATCTACCTGAACACATAAATTGTAAAACATGACTCTTTGCAGGTGATTGTCTTGTATATACACCTGTCACTGATGTAGAGGATATGAACTCCTTACACGAAGACCTAAAGTCTTTGGAATTATGACAAAACACATGGAAGATGAGCTTCAACCCAACCAAATGCTCAATTATGGTAATTTCAAACAAGAAGAAACCACCTACTCGAGACTACGCCTGTGGACAAATATTTCATTGTACAAGTTCACAACCATACCTTGGAGTTTATCTTGATAGCAAGCATTCGTGGGGGGAAAATGTGGACAACACGGTTACTAAAGCCAACCGGACACTCGGATTCCTTAGACAAAACATCTGGTTCTGCCCAAAGGAAGTGAAAACCACAACATATACAACATTGGTTGGACCTTTGCTGGAATACGCTTCATACGCCTGGGACCCATACAAAACTGGTCATATTAACAAACTAGAAGGGGTACAGAGGAGAGCAGCACGATTTTGCATCGGGAACTACAATAGAGGTAGCAATATCACCCAGATGCTGTCCGACCTGGAGTGGGAAACGCTGGAAACAAGAAGGGCAAGGAACAGACTATCCATGTTGTACAAGATTCAAAAGGGGATAGATACATAACATACTCAACAGAAAGGAGAACAAGAAAAAATAATGATATGCAAATAGAAACCCCATTCGCCAGGACAGATATTTATAAGAACTCATTCTTTGTAAGAATCTTAAGGGAATGGAATAAACTCGACAACAGTATAGTCAAATCACCTTCACTAGATAGTTTTAAGGGGGCACTAACAGGACATTAGTATGCACAACACATCCAAGTTGGCGATATGCAGAGTACTGCCCTGCCGACTACAAATTCAGAAGGTATTTCAGTTTGTTTTTTTGGGTTGCAGCATTCCCTTTGAGGAGGTGATGGGCGAAGTCTCCCTGCACCAGGACCAACCTGAAACAAGTTATCTGTGGAGATACTGTACCTAGTGGAAGGGCCATGGGAATCTAGCTTTAGAGCAATCCTAGAGTCATTTCTCACCAAGGCAACTCAGTATTTCCACTTTCATGAAGACATTTTAAAAGTGCTTACAATTAGAGTTGTGATTTACATTGGAAAATGTAGGCCTTTAAAATACATATATATATCTAGGCCGATATTTTCTGATGCATCCACAACTATCTTTTTCTTTTATTTCCCACTGTGTGGACTTTGCAAGATTGTGGACTTTGGAAGAGGTAGGATGGGGACCCACAGTCCCGTTTATATCAATGGTCGATGGTGGAAAGGGTCAAGAGCTTCAAATTCCTGGGTGTGAAGATCTCTCCTAGTCCGAGAACACTGATGCAATCATAAAGAAAGTACATCAGCGCCTCTACTTCCTGAGAAGATTACGGAGAGTCGGTATGTCAAGGAGGACTCTCTCTAACTTCTACAGGTGCACAGTAGAGAGTATGCTGACCGGTTGCATCATGGCTTGGTTCGGCAACCTGAGCGCCCAGGAGCGGGAAAGACTACAAAAAGTAGTAAATGCTGCCCAGTCCATCATCAACTCTGACCTCCCTACTATCTAGGAGATCTATCGCAGTCGCTGCCTCACAAAAGCTGGCAGCATCATCAAGGACCCACACCATCCTGGCCACACACTCATCTCCCCGCTACCTTCAGGTAGAAGGTACAGGAGCCTGAAGATTGCAACGTCCAGGTTCAGAAACAGCTGCTTCCCCACAGCTATCAGGCTATTGAATTCAACTCAAACAAAACTGAACATTATTAGCCCATTATCTGTTTATTTGCACTTTATCTGTTTTATTTATTCATGTGTGTATATATTTATACAATGGTATATGGACACACTGATCTGTTCTGTATTCATGCCTTCTATATTCTGTTGTGCTGAAGCAAAGCAATAATTTAATTGTCCTATCTGGGACACATGACAATAAACTCTCTTGAATCTTGAATCATGCGATGGAAGTTCACCATTTACCCCATTGAGACCTGTCGGGTCTCAGCCAAGGTATTAATGTCATTCCTCATTTGCATACCCATCAACTACCTACCTCACCTTCCATTCCAATGTTCCTAGCGTTCACCTACCCTAGTGGTAATTTGCACAAACCGATCTAGTAGCCAGCATGTCTTTTGAATTGAACCAAGGGAAACTGAGTCCCAGGGAGAACATGAAAACTCGACAGGCAGCACTGGGATGAGAGTCAAATCGGGGTCTGTGGAGCTGTGAGACAGCTGCACTGCTTGCTAAGCCGAGGTACTGCTGTCTCGCAATCCAGAGACCCCGAGATCCATCTTAACTGATTTGTAGAAATATAATATTACAACTCCATTTTTGTGTTCATTGCATAGGTTTATAAAACTGGAGATTATGTGTGATTTATGTTTATAAATGTGTCCGTTTGTATGTTCAGTTTTCTTATGCGTGTAGAAAAGAACTGCAGCTGCTGGTTTAAATCGAAGGTAGACAAAATGCTGGAGTAACTCAGCGGGACAGGCAACATCACTGGAGAGAAGGAATGGGTGACGTTTCCTTTGGGTTCTCAATAGGTTCAGTTTCTGACTGAAGAAGGGTCTTGACCCGAAACGTCACCCATCCCTTCTCTCCAGAGATCCCGCCTGTCCCGCTGAGTTACTCCAGCATTTTGTGTCTACCTTCAGTTTTTTTAATGCTTTGTTTTTGAGCTACTGAGTGACTTTGCTTTTCACACCCACTGTTTTACCATTCAGTGCATATTGCTTTCCCCATTCTTTTCCACCAAGTAGATTTAACCAAAGTGAATCTTTGTTTACTAACTTATCAATGATCTACAGAAGTTAACACTTTTTTCAGTGGGAGATGTTTCCTACATAGTAGTCAATTAAATTGTACTTCCAGGACACAGGTCAGATCATGTATACGAGCAGTGGCCCATTTGCTGATCGTACGATAAAACCATTGCTTGCATTCAGCATGGAAAACATGCATCCAGCTCTGTGCTCCATGTTTAATCTTTAACTAACTTACCGTTCAGATCAATATTTTTTCCATGCCTTCATTTAAACAGACTTGCCAGCAAAGATTCTATAGCCTGCCAGTTAGCTGACATGTGTTTTGACAATATATATGCAGGATATCTGTAGCATGACCTTGAATCATTTGAGGTACTTCCTCAAACGATCTCTTGGAACTTGGGTAGTTTATAACCCAACGGTGTGAACATTTGAATTTTCCAATTTTGGGTAACTAACCAAAGTCTTGCCTGTCCCCCACCTGGATTCACACGATTTTTCCTCTCCCCTTCACCTTTCACCTACATTCTTTTCTGGCTTCACAATTTGCACCTCCTCAATTCTTATCTCAAACCTTTTGTCTTTTCATCTCTGGCCTTTAACCAACCATCTGCCTTTCAACACCTCCCCCCCCCCCCCCCCCCCCCCCCCCCCCTTTGCCTGCATGTACCTCTCACTTGCTAGCAAAGATACTAGTACTAAAGATATTAGTATCTTTGCTTGCTAGGGTTTGTCCTGCACCTCCTCTCTTCCAGATTCCTTCCTGTTCCATAAATTGGAGGGCAAAGTTTTTCCTCCATAATTTATAGTGGAGGACATTACTTTCCAAGTACCAACCTTTTGGTCCAAGTGTAATAAAAAGGAACTGCAGATAGACACAAAATGCTCAAGTGACTGGATAGTCAGTCAGGATATCAAAACAAGATTCTATATGTTTAAGGTGAAAGAAAGGAAAGTTGAAGTATTTTTTGCAGAGTGGTGGATATTAGGAACTCGCTGCCAGAGGAGATTGTGGAATCCAACACAATCACGTTTAAAAGGTATTTAGACAGGCACATGAATAGGGGAGGCAAACAAGGATATGGAGCCAATGAGGGCAACTGGTATTATTATAGATTGGGAAAAAGTTCAGCATAGGCACGGTGGGCCCGAAGAACTGCTTGTCCTGTACAACTGACTCTGACACTCAGTGCAGGAATTGAAAAAATGCTGTCTGTCAGCAGATGTGGAACAAAGAATTTCATTTTTGCTATTATTGAAATGGATTGAACAGTGTGGTTCTTCTGCCAAATTGAACATGCCCCAATTGGTTACTTAAATCCAATCAACCCTTTAAGAAGATACAGTACTAATTTCTGTCACTCATTCTGTTGGGCACTGCAACTATGAAAGTGTTGAGTATTGCTCCCAAGGCTGTTTTTAGTTGGATGATGTTCTTTTCAACTTCTTACTGTCACTTCTATGTGGCAAATCAGTTGCTGTGGGATGGCTTTTGGACCATACTTCAAGGACAACATTGGATTTGAGGAGATCTTAGTGTTCTTTCCAGCAGCTGCTCTTGATTTTCACCTTGTTCTTGACTCTGGGATGGGGCCTTGGGTGTTAGGGTCATAGTTGTCCATTACTGAACTGAAGAATCCACGAACCTTATGACTGTTAGCTTTCTCCTTATCTACGATCTGGTTGTGGGTTCCCAGGTTTTTTGGTAACCTTTGCCTTATAGTGCCTGCTGAGGACTGTTTGCCTTGGGGAAGAGTGTAGTTTCCTAGCTAACACATGCTTTGCTTTTGCAGTGAATTAATTCTTGGCCATTCTCAACAAACCCACTCTGGTGGTTCTTGATAAAGAAGCTAAGAATATCTTCACAGTGGTCGCTATGGTGAACTTCAGGGCAATGCATAAGTGATGGACATATTGTGGTTCATGGAGTCTAGCAATTGATGGTTCCCAGGCGCTCTTTGAAAGAGCTGCCTTTGTGATGTCTTTGAGAGTTTTAACATTAATCTTCTGTTGATGCTGACTTTTTAAGGGGGTTATTTTGGAGATAGAATGGGTCAATCATTGTTCAGTCCAGCAATCACCTGTCCCAATCATTACAGAAGTGATTTATATATGGACCCATGCTCTGAAATCGATATATCTGAGAGGTGCTAGTGCTCTGACCAAGGGATTTGCCATGACATTTTGAGCTTGTCCCTCTTTTTAGTGCCTCCCCTCACAGTGGAAAGTGTTGATTCTGCTGTGGGGGGACTTTCATGTTAAATTCTATAATGTGTTGTGTCTTTTTTTCTTTTTTTCTTTTATATGGATGTATGATCTGATTTCTTCTCTGAAAAGCACTTTGGCTTCAACGTCATTTGATTTAAAAGTGCTATATACATAAAAATTACTTACTTACTCTTTTATAAGGCTGGGGTCTGAACCTTTTACCATGAAATGGATCTTATGGGAGTTATCCCTTGCTGATCATGCCTTACTCGAGGGTTGTGTCCTCTGCCAGCGTAGCATTAAAGTTGCCCAGGGTGGGAAACAAATACTGGCTTTGCATGCAACACCTGGATTCTGAAAATAAATGAATAAAGGGTAACAGGAACAGGTTGCAATGACACAATGATCCCTCAAAATGGCTCTGATATCCTCCTATCTATAGAGGACAGATCCAGCTGATCATTGGATTACCGATTAAATTCATTTTACTGTTTGTTTTTCATTTAACAAAAGTGACACAGAATTTTAATTTTAGCTGCATTCTTGCAGTCGGTTTCACAGTGCAGCATTTCGGAGCTTAAGGCCTTGACAGCTGAAAGTGCAGCTGCTGGTGGTGGAGTGATTAAATTCAGGGGCTCGGTGGACTAGCAATGTAAGACGTAGATATTATAGCGATCATAAATTTGGTAAAGATTACCAAGAAAGGGAGGTGTGAGATTTTGGAGGACTTTACAAACAAACATGTGAATTTTAAAATGAAGTGGAAAACAATTTAGATGAGGTAAGCACAGGTGCTATGGGTGAATGGGATTTGGTGCGAGATAGAACATTATCAGCAAGGTATTGAATTGCTGCCACAGAGAGTGGAATTGAAGACATTGATCTGGATTGATTTGGAACAATAACGTAGGTTTGGATGAGTGCTTTCACTGGCTGAATTAAGGCAATGCTGGAGATGATATGTGAACGCATTTGAAACTTGACGCTTTCGTCAAATGTAACATTTAGTTTGCAAGCAATCTGATTCAGCTTTGTACAGTTCCATGGAGAGGGATGAAGTGGGTAGTTAGTCTTAAAGCGCTTTTGAAATTGGCCAGTTAATTACTTGGAGGAATCCTCATCCAGTTGGCCAACAAAAGGTGTTTACTGAAACGGTGAAGCTAGATCTTTATGCTACACTTTGGGTTGAGATTAAGTGGAACTAGAATATTAAGAAAAAAAAATAAAAGTAAAATCAACCTGAAATCTACCCACCTTATCTTTTTTTGTTGTTGCATGATCTATGGTCAAAAACTATTACAATTTGAGTTGATTATACCCAGATACGTAGTGAATGTTAATAACCAAATTATTTTATGCTGTTGAATATTCTGCTGATTTGTTCAGTTTTCCTGTGTGAAATTATTTTTTTCCACTTTGCATTTACAGCATATAGTTAGTTCCCAATGTCGTTCTGGGAAAATTGCAACCTGGGATTAGTTTGTGGTGGAATTCTTAGAACAAGGATGGATGGTGGCTAAGTTTTGATTTAGTTAGAATTTCCTAACTGGTGGAGAGCATGTCGGAAAGATATCCTCCGATCTTCAGGGATGTCGGGCTTGACTTGGGAACACATTCACTCACTCAGCTGCAGGCAGGAGGCAAAAGGAATATGAAACTGGAGTTTTACAAGAAATGAACTTGCCGCGTGCCGCTATAAAACCTTGGTCAAGGACAATGTGGTACTCTGCTTGAAGATGCCTTGCTCTAATTGGCTTCACCATCTGAGGTCGTAGTAAAACCAAGCAGCAATATCTCCTATTGATGGCATTGCAGAGATTAGTTCAATATAATTTGGTGAGTCAGCTTTGCATTCTATTAATGAAATAACCCCTTTACTAAATATTTTGAAAGAGATTAGTTTCCTGCTCCAGCTTGATAGATTTTTTCCAGATGCCTTGGGTTGTTACTTGGCTGTTTGAATAGGTTGCGATTGAGTGAGATAGGGCTTTCCGTCACCTCTAAGCTGGTAAAGTAGCTTCACAGATTCTTTATGGCGTATTCCATCTGTACTGAATTATCAAGAAGGTTGAGTACAAAAGCATGTCACGACCAGCTCTGTGAAGCACGGACCAGGGTGTCCATGTGGCGTTTATTTTGTTGTAAATGCGGAATTGCTTTGAACACCTACCATGTTTTATCAGATTGGTATTTGAGTTCAAATTTGCAAATAGTTGGAAAAATTCCAAGTTATTGCAAGTCTTTAGCCAACACATGCAATAGGAGTCTTGGATAATGTTATTTTATTAATTTCATTTGTTATGAATAGCCACATTTTGAATATGGCTTACATTGTAATGAGGGAGAACTGGAATATTTCTAAACATTTTTATTAGTATTTCTATTTTGCAGCTGAAGTAACAAAAAGTATATTTTTAAATATATAATTGTACAGCGAGCAATCACATCCAACTCTTCAGCATTTACTCTTTTTCTATTTTTAAACTATTTCGGATTCACATATAAAGCAAAAATACATATTGATGTGCAGAGTGAAAAAGAAGAATAATTGAACAAATCTTAATCACCAAGAGGTTAATAGATGGAAGATGATAAGAATTTACTATTCTAACTTTCAGCTAGTTTCTGGAGAGGAAAAGAAGTGAGAGATGTCTTGGTACCTGTGAATTGATTTGTAATGCTTTGAAACAGAATTAAAATTATTTTTTGTCTTGTGATTTTATTGCAACAACAATGATCCGTGCCTCTTTCTTTATACTGAAGAAGCAATGTCTAGTGCAAAGAATGTTGTCAAGGCCAAGCAGGTTCATGCTGGTGCTTGTTCTGCAGTCAAATCGCCTCCTCCCCAGTTCTTGGCAACATAACCTTGTTAAATTTAATTTAGAGATACAGCTTGGAAACAGGCTCCTCGGCCCACTGAGACGATGTTGGCAATCGATCACCTGTTCATACTAGTTCTATTACTCCATTTCACATTCACTCCCCACACTGGGGCCAATTTACAGAGCCACTTAACCAACAAATCCACATGTCTTTGGGATAGTGAAGGAAACTAGAGCACCTGGAGGAAACATGCGGTGATAGGGAGAATCCAGGTCTCTGATCCTCAGAGGCAGCGGCTCTGCCAGCTGCTGCACTGTGCCATGTTCCTGTTCTTGAATTGTTAAACTATTCTTCAAATTAAAAAAATAGCCTTGCCCATCGTAGTCACAGCACAAAAACAGGCTGTATGTCTCCACATCCATGCTGATCAAGGTGCCTTCCTAGGCTGTATGTCTCCACATCCATGCTGATCAAGGTGCCTTCCTAGGCTGTATGTCTCCACATCCATGCTGATCAAGGTGCCTTCCTGAGTGAGTTACATTTGCCAGCATTCATTCCAAAGTATTCCTTTTGTAATTATGATATTATTATGTTACCAACTTTGAAATCAAGAATTGGTTCAAATAATGGAAGAGAATGTCTTGAAGAGCCTTGGGCAAGAGATTGGTCACGTAAAATAAGATCTACTTTAAAAAGTTTAACTTTTTTTTTAACTTCAAATGGCTTGTTAAATTTGTACCCCCCCACCTCCCTAGGTATTGAAAAATATTTGAAAGTTTACATTTTAGAAGTTTATTGGATAATTAATACTTAATTTTTCAGTTGTATTTAAAAAATATATTTAACCATTTCAGAATGCCTCAAACATTTCTTACCAAAATATTTTAAGTCTATGACAACTTGGCTAGGTCTAGGGATTGATTTAGCTGACTCTTCATTTAAAAAATAATCTTATTTTAAGGTCTGGATTTGTTTAGACTTGCCCACGTGATTCTCCCTTCATGCCAATATATCCATGTCACACAGACGGCCTCCTTTTGGAGTATCCTCCCAGTATTTTCCACATGTCCCCATTTGGCCTGTGAAAGAGCAAGTCTTTCTGCTTCCTGAAGTGAGCAACAGTTAGCTCAGTTGGCCACATGATACAGCACATGATTTTTCTCCTGGTTGTTAAATGGGAATCAATATTCCTCAAGAATAATCTTAGAGTTATAATCTTAATTGTTCTGCAGATTAATAATTGATTGTAGCTGTTGGAATTTTCAAATAATTGATTCCACAAAATAATTGTTCGATATGTGAAGAAGGGATGAATTGGAGTTCTGTGATTCCATGTTATGTTTTTTTCTCGCTGGCTTTCCAAGCGCAGGCTTTTAGCATGCTATATAGTTAACATGTCAAACTAAGTTCAAGTTCACATTTATTGCCACATGCACCAGTTAAGGTACAGTGGAATTTGATTTACCATGCAGCCACACGATCAAAAAGAGCTCAATGCACAACAGAGTATAACATGAACATCCACCACAGTGGAATCAACATTCTTTATTGTGGTGGAAGCTAATAACATTCAGTCAGTCCTCCTCCTTGGTTCATCCGTGGTCGGAGCCATAAACCCTCCGCAATCGCCGTTATGGACGACCCGATGCACAGGCCCTCTTGTTGGGATGCTCGAAACTCCGACGTCAGGACGGACGGACGGACACTCCGCTTGGAGCTCCCGAATTGGCCGCTTCCTACCGGAGATATCCAACCACGATGTTATAGGCCGCAGGCCGGCAGTCAGCGTTCTTCTCCGGTGATCCACGGTGAGGGATCCCAGACTCTGAAATGGAAAGTCCACGCCGCGCCCGTGGCTAGAAGCTCCGCAGACAGCGGTTTCAGGATGTTATAGTCCGCAGGCCAGCGATCGGAGCACTTCTTCCGGCAATCGCCGGCAAGGGATCACCCAGCACCGTGATGGAAAGTCTGCGTTGCGCCCGCTACTGAAGCTCTGGGCCCGACTCTGGGAGAGGCCACACTAATCGAATCTGTTAGGCCGCGAGGGAGGGCGAAAATGTGACTAGGAGAAAAATCGCATTCCACCGAGGTAAGTGACTGAAAAATAGTTTCCCCCTTTCCCGCCAACACCACCCCCCCCCTCCCCCACACTCACTAAAACACACTTTTAGACATACTAAAAACAAAGAAAAATGGAACGGACGAACAGCTGCTGGCGATGGTTCGTGGCGCCACCCGATGACCGATCTCTCATTTTATATATGTTTATATATGTTTTTATATATATAGTGTGCTCTCTCATTTTATATATGTTTTCATGCTCTGAAGTAAAAAGTGCATTTGCATGTTGATCAGTGACTGTTTAATTCAATGTAGCTAGACTCTTTGCATCAATTGAATCCGGGCATTTTATTGGCATTAACAAGAAATTAAAATGTATTTTGAATTCCAGTTTTCACTTGGCAAATAGACTTTGGAAAAAAATTGTATTCAGGCAACCAGAAATCAGCTGTTTTTTCCAAGATTCTACAAGCAAGTTTGCCCGTTTGATTTTGACCTGTAGCATGATGAGAGAAATTGCTTTCCTGGGTTGACTGGTTTTGCTTTGGAGGTAATGCCTTCGAACAGTGAATCATTATTAACTAAATACCGTGAAAGGTAATCCAGCACAAGGAATGGCACTGTAACTGAAACTTTAATCAAAACCATAACATTTAGGCAATCTTTTAAAACAAAATCATGCCTTTCACTGATCGTTATGGTACTTCTAATTTGCTAAATTTAGAGATTGGGAGTAAGTTTTAACTGAAGCTTTATTTAAAGGCATTGAGCAGACCCGGGTTGCATTTCCTTAAGACCTGATGTGCTAAATTGAGTGTAGGCCGTTACATTTTTTACTTGGCACAAGAATTGTCCCAGCAGATGATGAAAATTGAATTGATCTCAGCCTTGGTACAGAGGTTTGCAGCAGCACATTGTTCCAAGAGGTACATCACCACTCAGTGGAATGATAAATGAGAAGAACATAGGGTTTTGTGCATAGGAAGGAACTGCAGATGCTGGTTGAAACCGAAGATAACACAAAAAGCTGGAGTAACTCAGCATCTCTGGAGGAAAGGAATGGGTTGGGTGACGTTTCAGGTAAGGTTTTGGTCAACTGAAGTATGCAGTCAGTTGTTGCAGCCACAGAATATCACACGTGCCCTTAGATCGAAAAATGTCGACTTGTGGGAAAATTGTTACATTTGTTTTTTATGTGTTGAAGTGCGTGTTTCAATTTTATGTTTGCTTTTACTTTGTGCATACATTGTAAGAACAGATATTATTGTGTAAAACACTGGCCACTATATACTTTGATGGTTGGAAAACATGCACAAACTTAATGTAAAGCTCTATCTTGGATGTTTGGTGTGATAGGTCTAAGGTCTTTCTCAATTTTATTTTGATGTTGGAAGAAGTCGGGCATTGTACTGCAGAGCACGAGGCCAGATAAAATTGGTCATTTTTGATTAAAAATGAAGCAGGCTTCATTCAACTCTCTATAGATGGCCTACTTTTGGTTTGTAGCCTGCACTATTCACTATTCAAGGCCCAAATGAACTTTGGACAAAGTGGCAACAAGACGAGTTGCATGCCCTATGACTTCCTATACTCGCCTGTGGTTGTGCATATTGTAGATATGGAGAAATCAGTCCAAAATCACAACATTTCTTCAAAGAAACAAATGGATCCCTCGGCTTGAGTATCACAGCTGAATTTCTCTTACATTCTTACAAATCTGTCCACTTCACCAGTGGCATGTGTCAAGCAAGGTGAATGCTCCATGTATGTACCCATTTTATGATTATGTTTTAAATATTCTAGTTGTATGGTTGACTCAATGTTCCTTCCACATGAAACCATTCCCTGTCCAATATTATTATGAAATATAGATGTATGCATTTTAAATTGAGAAATTTAATTGTAAGAATTGTGTGAATACAGAGTGATTTGTTCAGGCTGGAGTTTTAGTTGTCAGAGACAATCACTCCATGACTGGTCCTGCGGAACTTTTCTACGAATTCAAAATAGTTGCTTTATACTTTGGTGTTACACTTGCATTTAAAGACCTGATATGGAAGTTTTACAGTGTATGGCATCTGATGATAGGAAAATTGCTCCTGCAATAATGTTTGATTCATTAGCGATGTTTTACTGTGCTGCATAACTGGAAATGTGGAAAATCTCTTAATATTCAGTTTCACCTGACCATCCCCAACACTGACTAGCCCTGCCTCCCATTCCCCTGGTCCTCTGAAACCCCTCCCACCAATCCTTCAGAAATGTTAACCCTTCTTTCCCCAAGCTGACCTTTTTGCCCTTTTGTGACATCAACCGGCATTTGTTTTCCTCAACTATTTCCATTCCACTCTTTTTCCATTCCACTCCAGCATAATTTGGTGCTTTCCAATGACCAGGCTTTCTGGTTCATTTGGCTGCTCTTTAGTTAAAAAGAAATATGCTTCTGCAATAATTGCCATGAATCACACTCCAGTTCCTGTTTCTGCAACATGTTGCGTATATCAAATTTGACAAGTATTTTAAGCCAAATACTAAGTGCCGGAGGAACTCGGTGGATCAGGCAGCATATGGGAGAAAAGAGACAGGAGCGGTTTTGGGTTGGGAGCTTTCTTCTGACTGTTTGTAGTATGGGGGTGAATGCTGGAAAATAGATTTGGAGCCGTGATTAAGCCTGGCAAGTGATAGGTAGATACAGATGAGGGGGGGGGGGGGGGGGGGGTTGATTGGCAAATAGGTGGAGCTTTGTTTTGTTTAAATGAAGACAGACCATGTCAGACAAAGTCAATCCCCTTCCCTTGTTTCCAGAGGTCTCCAATTAGGTCCACAACCTGGCATGACGGAACCCTGCTCCCAGCACCCAAATGGGAACGCCTGCCAATGTCTTGATTCCCGATCTTTTTTTGCCCTTTCCCTCCACTTCCTCCAAACAATTTACAGGTTTGCATCCAATGATTTATCCAATAATCACCCTTGGACAGTGACTTCAGGGTTTGCACATGGTAAAATAAACCTTGCCTTGATGGCTACATGCTAGTGGTACAGTGGATAAATTGGCATGAATGCATGAGAAGTTAATTTGCTCTGCTCAAGCTGAAGGGAAATCATAGAAGCAAGATTGTTATTATTTTGTATAGGACCACAATACATTAAAAAAAACACAGTACTGCTGATAATACTACGTTTTTTCTCAACCCACTTACACATCTTCCAGAGACATGCCACATAAAAGATGATTAGCATCCACGTACAAAGCCAAGAGAAAGAGCGTGAAAGCAAAATCAATGCATGCCATTTATGTCTGGCAGTAAAATTATTCTGGCAAACAAGCAGCTCTGCATATGTCCACCATTTAAAGTGATGGTTATGAAAGGATCATTTTGCAAAGCATCATATAAAATGGATTATTTGTCTAAGTGCTCAAAGTACACCCCGCTGCAGATGAACCTCAGAGTTGCAAAAAAAATCTAGTAATGATGAGTGGTGACTTGGTTCACTGGAACTGTGGACTCTTGCACTTTATCTACAATGGAGATATTCAGGACCAGAAACTCTCGATTCTTTTAAGAGATAAACATGACCATTTAAAATTGTTGTTAGTGAACCAAGTGCCCATTTTAGTCGCATTTTTAGTTTTTCCATTGACGTTAATAGCCAAAGGCCATTCCACCCATGAATGAGTAAATATATATTTAACCACTAGATTCAGGAGCAGTTACTTTTCTATTACCATCTGGTTCTTGAACTAACCTGAACAACCCTTATCCTACTTCAGCCGCAGAACACAATGGACCACCTCTTGCACTACCAAAGACCTGTTGTGTAATTATGTTTTGCACTAAAGTCTTTGCAGTCTTTTTTCCTTTAACACTGTTGCGGATAATTTGTATGTTGTGTGTTTTCTGAATCTATGTGCCTCTGATGTTGCTGCAAGCAAGATTTTCATTGGTCTTGTACTTGTGCATATGACAGTAAATTTGACTTGACTTCCCTTGCTATCAAATCTGTTGCGGTTTAGAACATAACTCTCTCAGACTAATCGCTCAATGGGAAGAATGCCCTAACTTGCACTCATTAATTGGCTTTAACATGGTAAGGGCAAAAGTGATTCCTTGCGGATTAGCTTCAGTAATGTTTGAAGTAAGTTCTATCGTTGCCGCATCAAATAATTGTGTTGTTGCCTCACTGGCTGTCATCCCTTGTTAAACGGTTTACTAGTCCAGAAATTTGCATGCAACGTAAATTATCTGAGAATTGCACATATTTGTATTTTCTTAGCACCTAAAATGGTTTCTAATTTGCAGCATACTTCACATTGACATTAGTTGGTTTGATTCTTTGAATTTGTTTCTGCTGTTTTGGTTAAGAAAACAGAGCAAAAAGGCTGCTTTTTGTTGCTCAGGCACACCATCTGGCATTTGCATAAATGACACTCGAGTGTACCGTTCCGTGACTAACAGCAACTATCACCTTCCAATCTCGCCTGCTCATGCATCACCTGACGCCATATTTAAAAATATTAAACAAAGCTCTGCATTGCATAGAGGATTTCAATAATCGTTACATGAGTTGGATACATAATTTCCCTCGCTAATCATTGTTGCTTTTGGCTCAATAAAAGGGTTAAAGTAAATAGTTTCTTTTTCAGGGAGATGTTCCATTGTAATTTCCATGCATGTCTCCCTCATAGTGTGTGAATTTTTTAAACTAGAACTATGCTGCTGTAATCCACAAGTTGGACAAATAATTCATACACAATTATTACAATTTGACAGTATGATTTCTGATTGATTAAGGTTTATTTAAATAGGGACAGATACAAAAACATAGATACACTTGAAACAGTCATCTGATGTATGCATCATAGTGTTTTTAGCCAAAGCTAATTCGCAACACTTGTCCCTAATAGGGCTTTTGGTTAAAAATGATAATACAGATTAACATTATTAAAAATAGGGAAATGGAAATGAGATAAAAAATGGAAAAGAGAAAAAGACATACAGAGAGAGCACAGTGTAAAAACGAAATATGAGAACAAGATTGTTGTTGAATTAGCCACAATTTTGTGTTTCTTTTGAATGTGACATATATAGGGATACATTTCAAGTGGTCTGGCAGTGAGTTCCATAATTTTGTCCCTTTTACTGAAAAGGCAGTTTGAGCAAAAGATGTTCTGCAGAAGGGGGTACTACAATTGCCTTTTGACGCTGCTCGGGTGGTGGATCTGGTGCCACTTTGCAGTCTTGTTATTGTTTTGCACAGCAGCTGGGGAACAGCGCCATTTAGGCACCTGAAGACCAATTTAACTAAATGTAAGGAAATAAAGTTAGCAAAACTTAGGATCTTATATTTGCTTAGAATTTGACAGTGATAATACTTTTTTTTTGTCCAGGACTTTCAAGGCTCGGTTATAGAGACACTCTATGGCCTTAATTGATGACTGGTGAGCCTGGGACCATGTGGTTAAGCCATAAGGTATATGTGAAAGAATCATAGAATTCATGAAAGAAAAGCACAGTTAAAAGTCAAACAGTTTCTTATAATCATAAAACAACCCAAGTTTGCCTTAAATAAATAAATGTAAAACTAACCAAATAGAAGCTAGAACTTTGTACCAAATAAAAGAATTGCGTGAGCGTGTTCATGCCCATCTAGATCACAAGTGATGGTCAACATCTGCACTGACGCTGCTATAGTGCAAGCGGGATGTTACTGAGTATTTTGCTATATTTCAGAATGTAGATTTCAACAAAAATGCTTTGCATGTTTTACGGATGATTTTGCATGTTTTATATGGATCCTATGCATGGCAATATGATTGAGCTGCAATGCAAGCATTGAACTTGTTTTTATTTGCCAAAAGGGAAATTCCAATAAAGCAGAAGATGATCACCTGAATTTACAATCTGCCATGATATATAGAAGCATATGTACAGAGAAGTTCACTGAGGTGTTTCTCTTTTTTCATCATTGCCTGTGTCGTGTAATTAATGGGTGCGCAATTGTTCTGTCACCAGACAGTTGTCAATAAGCACATTTACAAGGCTTACTGAGCTTCGAAGCAGTATGCTGTAGTTTGAATAGTAGTTTTGAAGGAAAATTGCTTTGTCGGAGCATTCTGCACCCTCACCAAAGCCTCCACATCCTTCCTGTAATGAGACGAGCAGAACTGTGCACAATACTCCTAATGTGGCTTAACCAAAGTCCTATAATGCTGCTGCATGGATTTGTGAGAACGAGATTGATCCCAGATCACTGGAGCAGTGAGGCTTTAGCTCTACTAACTGTGCTCCCCAATTAAGCATTTATGAAATTCTGAGATAATATGGCAATTTTATAAATGTGAGCGTTTAAAAAATAATAATAATTTTAAAATCAGCATTTAAGTAGAATTGATAATTTAGTCATGACTGAATGATATTAGAAAGACGATAGCATAATTTTGGATGATTAATATTTATTCCTGTTAAAATACACTTGTGCAGAATACATACTTAATAATTATGTCCAAAATCACTAGTTCATTACACTTTTCATCAGGTTATTTGCCAATGTCTGCTTTTAAAACTAAGCTGTACTGACTTGAAACAATTCCATCCTGTTGAAACATCTTGTTGTGGCACTTTTCCATGCAAAATGGTTCAATTTTGTGCCTCTTTAACTAAACAAGCTTTTTTTGTTTGGTGTGTTATTTGTTGCTACAGGGGTAACATGGATAAATTGGGTCCTTAATTCATCTGCTATGATCGTCCAGAATTGAACTGTGTAGAAATCATGATTGGAAGTTGGAATAGAGCTGGCTCCTCTTCTTCCTAAAGCAGTTGTTGTTGCCAGTGTTTTTGAAGCCAGTGTTATCTGGCTGATATGCTCAAAAATACATAGATTGTGCCTAGAAACTAACCGACACTTGTTACAATAACTATGTTTAAAGTGCTTTTAGCTATTGGGAAAAGAACTGTGCGACAGAAAATTCCTAATGATGTTTTCTCTCATACCGGACAAGTCGTCTTATCAAGGAAAGTCCGCCACAGGTGATCTCCTAAGATGAGGGCATTTTCACTCCAATGAATATAAAATGCATACTCTAGCCAGCTATTTTTGAATTTAATATTAGAGCTTATATCGTGTGACATTTCCCTGCTGTTTTCGAATATTAATGAATGAATTCTCCACCGCAGTATATTTGCTAGTGGTTTTGTCCTTTTATTTGAGATGAATTCTTGCTGTGTTCAGCAATCATTGAGATTTTTGCTGAAGAGTTTATTAAAGCCAGTGTGAGGTTAGTTCCGCCACAAGTGGCACCTGCCGTCAGCAGGTTGTGATGTTTAATGGGAGGAGTATCGGACCAGAGGTTGAGGGCTGCCCTTCTGATGCATGAGAGAGTTGTGAGTCTGTAGAACTCTCTGCCTCAGAGGGCGGTGGAGGCCGGTTCTCGGGATACTTTCAAGAGAGAGCTAAATTGGGCTCTGAAAGTCAGGGGATATGGGGAGAAGGCAGGAACGGGGTACTGATTGGGGATGATCACATTGAATGGCGGTACTGGCTCGAAGGGCCGAATGTCCTACTACTGCACCTATTGTCTATTGCCTGCCCCTGTTTTTGATGATGAGTATGGTGCATCCAGCCATCGATATGCAGTGTGGTAAGCCACTGGTGACTACCTGGAGTCTCAAATTCCTAGTTGTAATCTAGTAGAATTAATTGTTCCTTTTAGGGATGGGCTTGATAATCTGCAAGAGAGTTATCAATGTTATATGTTATTGTCAATAAAATGCATATCCTTTGCAGATAAGGAGCAATAATCAATGCAATAATAATTTGCCTTTGAAACAGGTGATTTGACAATCCCTCAGCTGATTTTATTTAATGTCACATTTCAACAAGATAATTGTGGGATAGTCACACCACTGAAGCCAAAATAAAATGGGCATAATCAACATGCCCAGCTAGAAACTCTTTTTAAAACAGTGTTTCCTTTTAAGTACAGTTGGTCTAACACAGTCTGACTTTACACAGCTGCCAACTTGGTTTCAACAGCTGGTTTATAATTGGTTTGTGTGGAGATTTTTAGCTTTTCCAAATGACTTGTGCATTTGGCATCATTAAAGTTTTTTTTCTAGGAGGGGAAATCCAAAGTGGACCCATTTTCAAAGTTTGTGAGTGTTTATGCCTGCACAGTATCAAATGTTGCCCAGTGGGCAGTCATCTGGTTGAGATACCCTAAAGTTTGCTTGTGTGCAGGAGAAAAAATGAAATGGATTAGATGGGTAATACCAGCCCTTCACCAGTTTTGATCAGAAGTAGTTTACAAGTTCCTTCATTGCTGTTTTAGTGAACCACGAATAGTGGTTGTGCTTTGGACAACGCTAACAAGCCAACTGGTTCTTTTTTTTTTCACACTTATGAACAGAAAGCTGCGAATTTGCTTTTTAGCTGAATATCACTAATCTCCTTGGCTCAGTTACTGAATTTCATCCACACTGGTCTCAGTTGGATACTTAATTAGAATGTTGCCTGGCAGCAAGGAATTTAGACTTCAGTGCAAGAGAAAAATAATTTGTCTGCATGGATTGCTACTTTTAACTGCTCATTATTGGGGTGTTGTGCAGAGATATTTGTCACCCTGGATATTTGGATTAACAGAGTCATTGGGATTGGGGAGAAATTGTGAGGAAAAAAATGCATATTACTTGCAAAATATTAATTTTCCTTTTAGTTCCAGAAGTTTAATATTCCAGTTTCTGGAAATGACAGATTAAACTGTTGTTGATTTTTAAATAAATGGTAGTTACAGAAATGAAATGGTTACAGAAATGGAAGTTACAGAAAAGGCGATCCAGTAAACAATCACCTCCGCTCAGTCCGTTGTAACCTAACTGATCTCCCGGTGGTTCAGCACTTCAACTCCCCCTCCCATTCCCAATCTGACCTTTCTGTCCTGGGCCGCCTCCATTGTCAGAGTGAGGCCGAGCGCAAATAGGAGGAACAGCACCTCATATTTCGCTTGGGTAATCTACACCCCAGTGGTATGAATGCTGACTTCTCCAACTTTTCACCTTTTTTTCACCCAGTTTTATTCCATTCTGTCCTGGGCCGCCTCCATTGTCAGAGTGAGGCCCAGCGCAAATAGGAGGAACAGCACCTCATATTTCGCTTGGGTAATCTACACCCCAGTGGTATGAACGCTGACTTCTCCAACTTTTCACCTTTTTTTCACCCAGTTTTATTCCATCAGGGAGGTCCTAATGGTCTTAAAAGCGAATGGTATGTTAGCTTTCATAGCAAAAGGATTTGAGTACAGGAGCAGGGAGGTTCTACTTCAGTTGCACAGGGTCTTGGTGAGACCACACCTGGAGTATTGCGTACAGTTTTGGTCTCCAAATCTGAGGAAGGACATTATTGCCATAGAGGGAGTGCAGAGAAGGTTCACCAGACTGATTCCTGGGATGTCAGGACTGTCTTATGAAGAAAGACTGGATAGACTCGGTTTATACTCTCTGGAATTTAGGAGATTGAGAGGGGATCTTATAGAAACTTACAAAATTCTTAAGGGGTTGGACAGGCTAGATGCAGGAAGATTGTTCCCGATGTTGGGGAAGTCCAGGACAAGGGGTCACAGCTTAAGGATAAGGGGGAAATCCTTTAAGACCGAGATGAGAAAGACTTTTTTTACACAGAGAGTGGTGAGTCTCTGGAACTCTCTGCCACAGAGGGTAGTTGAGGCCAGTTCATTGGCTATATTTAAGAGTGAGTTGGATGTGGCCCTTGTGGCTAAGGGGATCAGAGGGTATGGAGAGAAGGCAGGTACGGGATACTGAGTTGGATGATCAGCCATGATCATATTGAATGGCGGTGCAGGCTCGAAGGGCTGAATGGCCTACTCCTGCACCTAATTACTATGTTTCTATGTTTCTATGTTCTATGTTTACCTTCCACTACCTGCAACCTCCGGCAACCGCCTTCAACTAGCATCGCAACCGGCTTTGACTAAAAAATTACCGATTTTTAAAACGGCAACCTATTTTTAGTCGCGGCCGGTTTTGAATTTTTTGAAATAATCGCCGGAACATAGAAGAAGCGGAAACCACTTTCGACCATTAGGGAGACTGACAAAAACCTCCGGGAACCGCACGGAAACGTTGGGTGGGCGCAAAGTCTCCAGAGGTTTCCATTCAGGTTTCCTAAGTGGGACTGGGGCATTAGCTAAAGAAGTTTGTGCTAGCTATCTCTTCCAGCATCTTCACAGCCGAGAAGGAAAGACAGGGAATGCTTGGGAATACCAACACGGACAAGCACCACTCCGGTATACTCCTTTGTCATTGCTTAAAAAAAAAACCTTCCCACCCTGTCTGCAATGTGTCAAGAAAGCGGAGCAATTGTCATAATTTCAAAAGCGACTAAAAATTATCAATAAATAGCATGTGGGATGGAAATGTACTTAAATTTGGCTACTACTTCCTTATAGAGCTTCTGACAATGTTCACTTCTCAAGTCAATTTGTCTCTGACTTCTTTACCTGTATTGTAAACAAAAGTCAGAGATGAGCTGAAGACTAAATGCAGGTATGTGAGACCTACTGCACTGAGTCCAGCAACAAAAGGCAGCTGTCCTGAGCTGAGGAGCAGTGTTGCACATTATATCTGGCCCCTCTAATGTACAGGAAACATGACATATTTACTTGCAGACCTAGATGGAAAAAGGGTAATAGCAGCTATTTCTTCAAGTGTAAAGAAAATTATTTTCTAGAAGGTTACAATAGAATTGCATATTTTCATTATTTTAAACTGTTTCCCTTTTGAAATATTTTTAATAGTTAAATTCCTTTGACCCCATTGGTGAGTTATAACTTGTCATAAGTTATAGGAACAAAATTAGACCATTGGGCCCATCAAGTTTACTCCACCATTCAGTCATCAAGGAGAGATTACAGATGCCAATGCTGAAAGAGCACATTCCAGCTTTGCAGATTGACTATCTTGAAGTGCATTTAGTTATTTTCAATCTTAACAGCTGTTTGCCTAAGATCCAAGTTGTTCCGAAGACAAACTAGAAACACCTCTGTTTTCTTTGCTCATCTAATATAAAATTGTGGCTTTTATTTATTAACCAACAATAATTATGGACTTTATCTTAGCATAAAGACAAAAGAAGGATATTTGAGACATTTTGCAATTGCATCTTAATATTGATATCCATTAAACCCATCTCACCAGAATTTCTTCTAATTTTGTATTAAAGATATTTGTAGTATTTGTTTTGCCGACTTTGTTCGTTGCACTAAAGTGTTCAATGAGATCCTCATCATCAGAGAATCAGTTTGTGTTTGCTAGACAGAGTTTGTGTCTAATCCAAACAAACATTCTTGAATAATGTCATCTTTTTGATATTATTAATAAGATATTAAGGAATGAAATGTGCTTCCATGTTTGCTGATAATCCAATATGTTGCACAATCATAGTTTTGGAGTCTGCTGTTTAGCCCTCTTTGTGTCCCATTCCACAGGATGGAACTCTTTCTGTAAAGCCCTTATGATAGCTGGAGTGTCAAGGCTGCCCCACGTTTAAAGGAAGGCACCTTCCACTCCACAATAAAGTTCGGGCTCCAAAGGTGACTGTACTGAACACTGGTCTGCTTGTCATTGCCTATATATAATTTATTTTATATCAACACCACTCCATTGGTTGCAGCATATCAGACTGAATATGGCCAGTTTAATAAAACAAGTCGGCAAATATATCTTCTAGAGGGGCAAACTGGAAAAGAACAGCCCCTTGGGAATTATCCCCAACCCATCCTGTGGAATTAATGAATGCCCTAAGATCCTTTGGTTCACTGTAACATGGAACCAACTCATTATAGCTATGGGTGCCTTGTGTGTGAGATGGTACTGGGAACCTGGAAGCCATCCATTATATAGTAGACCCTACTCGGACATGACTGACCATGGGTGATGCATCCTGGTCGGATGCAAGCCTGGGCGATGTCATATGGAGGACAGGCTGTTGCCCATGCAGCACGTCCCCCCTCTCCACGTCGCTGATCGATCCAAAGGAACAACAGGGCCGTTACAGTTTGGCATCAATGCCGTCACAGGAGCTGCCAGAGCGATGTAGACAAACGACGAACTGCCTTAGGGGCTCCGACTCCAGATTTTCTTGAGATTTACTCCTGGAGCCTTTTCCATGACTGGATATGGCCACAAGGCAGTGGAGGTTTTAAATCGGGGTTTTCCGTCTCGTAGATGGACTGCCTTCCCAGGCTGACAAGCCCCATCTGCCCGAGACTCGTGGGGGCGGGAGCGTCTACCTTCCCGTGCAGGTCTATAGCACCTGCCCACTGCCATCCATTAGGAGCACACAAAAGCACCATCTCAGGCAAGCTATCACGTGCCCCATGTGTGGAAGACTCTGCCCTCGTTACATTCATGGACAGAAATCCCAGAGGGAGACGGGGGACACGTCCCCCCCATGCTTTGAGAGGTGGGGGATAATCTCTCCCCTCCACCCATGTTTTGTAATCCGGATTTTGAAATTTGGTGGAAAAAAAGTTTAAAATCTCTGCTTTCCGTGAGACAGTGGGGGTGTCACTGTTAAGCGCTTGTTAAATGTCTCTATTAACATCGTATTAACACGATGTGTCACCAATTGTGGTTTGACCTTCAAGTATTACTGAAGGTATTCGCAGAAAATTTCTTAAAGCTGTATGATGCGGGTACAATTACCATTTTAACTAATTGGATGTATTGGTGGATGGGAAAGATTTAAACAGGTATCGGATTTAAATGGGTTGGGTCATTAAGGGCTCCGGTCGAACAGGTTCCCTGGCTGGCTGCAGGCAAGTCCCTCATTCACGGTCACTCACGTTATTTAGTATTTTTTACCCATCTCTCTTTCTCCCCTCCAAGGTTGTTCTTCTGTTTGCCTTTATTTGCTTCGGTTTTATTTGTTTAAGTGTTATTTATCAGCACATTGTAGCTTTTGAAAGATTCAAGCGGGTATCAGACGCTTTCTAAGGGCTGAATCGACCCATTCGCGGGGCCTTTCATTGCCCGGCGCGGCTTAAAATCAAACTGCCGCATCGAGGCTCCTGATGTTGAAGTCCCTGCTGGCCGCTTCTAAGCCGCGCCGGGCGGTGAAAGGCCCCGCGAACGGGCCGATTGAAGACCCACGGTTCGGGGCAGACGAAGCTGCTGTTGCTGGAGTTCGGAGTCGGTCACCAACCAGGTCAGCCGATTTTACCATCCACAGGGCCCCATGGCTGAAGCCTCCAAAACCGCGCGTGGCCACTAAGGAATTGTTCCTCCCCCAAAAATGTTTTGATAGCGATTTCTGCCCCTGGCACATTGGTCTCGTTTGCCATCATTGAAACCCAGAGTAGAAGTCAGGTAATCCTAGTCAAGGATCATGTGAATTGGATTACATTTGTATTTTAAAGGGATTTTTTTTTTTAGAGGAAAGGTAAGAAAACTCAAAGTTTATTGTATTTGCAAAATATGTATAATATTATTTTACAACGAATGAAGAGCAGCACTTGTGATTCCCAGTTATGTTCCATCCATCTGTTTATACTGACCTAAAAATGTTCAAGATGTGTCTGTCCTCTCCCAGCAGTTATGGATTTGAAAACAGATGTGTTTTGACTTTGGACCTTTTTCCAGACAAATTTTGAGGCCTTGATTTATCAATTCACTATGGAACAAAACATGATTTAATCTAGTTACTCTGCTAAAATTGACCATTTTGATCATCTCTTATAAAATGCAAGGAACAAGCAAAGAGGAAAGCAAATGTAAGCATTAACCAGAAGGGGAATAGAAGAACTGTTTTTTTTAGCAGAGAAGCTCTAGAAAGAGAGTACTGCCTTGAAGTGATAGAAACATAGAAAATAGCTGCAAGTGTAGGCCATTCGGTCCTTTGAACCAGCACCGCCATTCAATATGATCATGGCTGATCATCCAAAAACAGTACCCCTTTCTGGCTTTTTCCCCCATATCCCTTGAGAAGAAAGGAACATTTTTGAAATATCAATCTTTTATTCTTTTGGCTTTTGTGTTCCAGTTTAATTTTATACATTTGAAGCTCTGGCTTCCAGCATGAGAATGCCATGCATCCAGTGACCTTTGGCAAATAGATATCCTTTTGCACCCTCTTCGGGAAGGTGCTGCTACAGATTCTTAATTCTACCTCATTTGGTTATTCTGTTAATGTGCCTTCGTTTGTTTTATGCTTTAGCCTGCATTGTAATCCTCACACCATTGTGCTGTTTTGCATTAATTACTGAATTTATTGTAGTATGAATCATTAGTATGCATGCTATTTATTCTGAGTTTCATGTGAACAACATATTTCATTGAAAATCACTTGTGATTAAAGTGCACATTGTCTGATTTTAATAAAAGCCATTTTTATACATTTTAGTTTTACCCTGTAGAAATTACAGCAGTGTTTATACATAGTCCTCCCCATTTCAGGGCACCATAATGTTTGGGACACAGCAATGTCATGTACATTAAAGTAGTCATGTTTACTATTTTGTTGCATATTCTTTGCATGCAATGACTACTTGAAGTATCCAATTCATGGACATCACCAGTTGCTGGGTGTCTTCTCTGGTGATGCTCTGTCAGGCTTGTATTGCAGCCATCTTTAGCCTATGCTTGTTTTGGGAGCTAGTCCCTTTCAGTTTTCTCTTCAGCAGATAAAAGGCATGCTCAGTTAGGTTCAGATCGGGTGATTGACTTGGCCACTCAAGAAATTATCATTTTTTAGCTTTGAAAAACTCATTTGTTACTTTAGCAGTATGTTTGGGATTACTGTACCGCCGGCCAATGAGTTTTGAGGCATTTGTTTGAACTTGAGCAGATAGGATGTGTCTGTACACTTCAGAATTCATTATGCTACTACCATCAGCAGTTGTATCATCAATGAAGATAAGTGAGCCAGTACCTAGTACCTTCAGCAGCCATACATGCCCAGGCCATAATATCCCCATCACTGTGTTTCACAGATGAGGTGGTATGCTTTGGATCTTGGACAGTTCCTTCTCTCCTCCATACTTTGCTCTTGCCATCACACTGATATGGCACATATCACCATATCACACATCACATAGCACAAAACACAACAATAATCCTCTGGAATTTTTGCCACCTCCAACGGGATCCCACCACTGGCCACATCTTCTCATCTCCTCCCCTTTCGGCTTTCCGCAGAGACCGTTCCCTCCGTAACTCCCTGGTCAATTCGTACCTTCCCACACCCTTCCTTTCCCTTTCCTGCGGTTGCAAGGGTACTTTCCCTTGCAACCGCAGGAAATGCTACACTTATCAAGTGAGACCAAGTGCAGGCTTGGCGATCGCTTCGCCCACCACCTCCGCACAGTTCGCATTAACCAACCTGATCTCTCGGTGGCTCAGCACTTCAACTCCCCCTCCCATTCCGAATCCGATCTTTCTGTCCTGGGCCTCCTCCATGGCCAGAGTGAGTCCCACCGCAAATTGGAGGAACAGCACCTCGTATTTCGCTTGAGTAGTTTACAACCCAGCGGTATGAACATTGAGTTCTCCAATTTCAGGTAGTCCTTGCTTTCTCCCTTCTTCCCCTCACCAGCTCTCCCACAGCCCACTGTCTCTGCCTCTTCCTTTCTTCTTCCTGCCCCACCCCCACATCAGTAAGAAGAAGGATCTTGACCCGAAACGTCACCTATTCCTACACTCTATAGATGCTACCTCACCCGCTGAGTTTCTCCAGCATTTTTGTCTACCTTTGATTTTTCCAGCATCTGCAATTCTTTCTTAAACACTCTATGTTAATCTGTGTCTCATCTGTCTACAAGACCTTTTTCCAGAATTGTGGTTGCTCTTTTAAGTACCTCTTGGCAAACTAACCTGGCCATCCTATTTTTGTGGCTACTTGCATCTTGCAGTGTAGCCTCTGTATTTCTGTTCATGTATTCTGCGGACAGTGGTCATTGACAAATCCACACCTGACTCCTGAAGGGTGTTTCTAATCTGTCAATCAGGTGTTTGCCGATTTTTCTTTATTATAGAGAGAATCCTTCTGTCATCAGCTGTGGTCTTCCTTGGCCTGCCAGTACCTTTGCGATTAGTAAACTAACCAATTATGTTACAAAATGATGTTGATTTTGGTAAGTCTAAGGTTTGGCTGATGTCTCTAACAGTTTTATTCTTGTTCCTCAGTCTCATGATGGCTTCTTTGACTTTAACTGGCATAAATTTGGTCCTCGTGTGATAAACAGCAATAAAAGTTTTTCAAGTTGATGGAAGGACTGGAGGAAAGACTAGATCTGAGTGCTCTCTTATACCTGCATTAAGGAGGCATTTAAACACACCTGAGCAATTGCAAATACCTGTGAAGCCATGTGTCCCAAACATTATGGTGCCCTGAAACGGTGGGACTCTGTATAAACACAGCTGTAATTTCCACATGGTGAAACCAAAATGTATAAAAATGGCCTTTATTAAAATCTGACAACGTGTGCTTTATCCACATGTGATTTTTTTTCTATTACAAATCTCAAATTGTGGAGTACAGAGGCAAATAAATAAATTATGGGTCTTTGTCACAAACGTTATCGAGGTTGAAGAAATAAACAGTCCGCCTATTTCTGAAGGATAGAATAACATGCTATTAAAGATGGGATAACAAGTTATTAAAGATGGGATAGCAGCACATTTGGAAAGTGGTGAAATCATTGGACAAAGTCAGCATGGATTTACAAAAGGTAAATCATGTCTGACGAATCTTGTGGAATTTTTTGAGGATGTAACTAGTAGCGTGGATAAGGGAGAACCAGTGGATGTGGTATATCTGGACTTCCAGAAGGCTTTCGACAAGGTCCCACATAAGAGATTAGTATACAAACTTAAAGCATACGGTATTAGGGGTTCAGTATTGATGTGGATAGAGAACTGGCTGGCAAACAGGAAGCAAAGAGAAGGAGTAAATGGATCCTTTTCATAATGGCAGGCAGTAACTAGTGGGGTACCGCAGGGCTCAGTGCTGGGACCCCAGCTATTTACAATATATATTAATGATCTGGATGAGGGAATTGAAGGCAATATCTCCAAGTTTGCGGATGACACTAAGCTGGGGGGCAGTGTTCGCTGTGAGGAGGATGCTAGGAGACTGCAAGGTGACTTGGATAGGCTGGGTGAGTGGGCAAATGTTTGGCAGATGCAGTATAATGTGGATAAATGTGAGGTTATCCACTTTGGTGGCAAAAACAGGAAAGCAGACTATTATTTAAATGGTGGCCGATTAGGAAAAGGGGAGATGCAGCGAGACCTGGGTGTCATGGTACACCAGTCATTGAAAGTAGGCATGCAGGTGCAGCAGGCAGTGAAAAAAGCGAATGGTATGTTAGCTTTCATAGCAAAAGGATTTGAGTACAGGAGCAGGGAGGTTCTACTTCAGTTGTACAGGGTCTTGGTGAGACCACACCTGGAGTATTGCGTACAGTTTTGGTCTCCAAATCTGAGGAAGGACATTATTGCCATAGAGGGAGTGCAGAGAAGGTTCACCAGACTGATTCCTGGGATGTCAGGACTGTCTTATGAAGAAAGACTGGATAGACTCGGTTTATACTCTCTGGAATTTAGGAGATTGAGAGGGGATCTTATAGAAACTTACAAAATTCTTAAGGGGTCGGACAGGCTAGATGCAGGAAGATTGTTCCCGATGTTGGGGACGTCCAGAACAAGGGGTCACAGTTTAAGGATAAGGGGGAAATCCTTTAAGACCGAGATGAGAAAGACTTTTTTCACACAGAGAGTGGTGAGTCTCTGGAACTCTCTGCCACAGAGGGTAGTTGAGGCCAGTTCATTGGCTATATTTAAGAGTGAGTTGGATGTGGCCCTTGTGGCTAAGGGGATCAGAGGGTATGGAGAGAAGGCAGGTATGGGATACTGAGTTGGATGATCAGCCATGATCATATTGAATGGCGGTGCAGGCTCGAAGGGCTGAATGGCCTACTCCTGCACCTAATTTCTATGTTTCTATGTTTCTATGCTAAAATACAATAATTTTGTGGCACATTTTAAGATGAAACATCTGCAGTTCAAACGTACTTCTAACTTCAGGGAATTTAAGTTGTCAGAGCATAGAAAATTAGAACAGAAAAAAAATGGTAACAGTAATGAACTATAGATACCTGGATAGACACAAAAAGCTGGAGTACCTCAGTGGGACTGGCAGCATCTTGGATAATGGGTGATGTTTTCCGTCGAGATACCTGGATGTGTTCCATTTCCAATACAGAATGGCCATTGTTTTCACCACATAAATAATGCATGTCAAAATATTTTATTGTAGTAGCGAAGCAAATAAATGAAGTATCTCACCACATGAAGACATTTTATCCTTTAATACTAACATATCTTATAATAAATGTGGGAAAAGTCTTGCCTATTCCAATAAAGATGATTTTATGACTTTTTAACCTTTCTCTTTTCTGGAACTCATTTAAAGGTCCTTAAATTTCCCTCCCATCTTGTCTTCCCAACCCTCTGTGTCTTATGAACATATTTTGTTAATACTTCTTGTGCTTGTTTCCACCTTGGTGACAACTCCAAACAAATTTGGATGAAACTTATTTTCTTAAAGGCCTGTCCCACTAACGCGATTTTTTAGCGATTGTCTTCAACCATCAAGCTCGAGGGCACTCGCCTGAAAAACCTCGAGCTGGATCGACCGTCGGCGATGAAACACGCACACACAGGCACACGCACATACAGACACACGCACACACAGACACACACACACACATCGCAAAGGCAGGGGCCAGGGAAAGCGAGGGAGCGCTGTCTGAAATTCATACCCGCGATGAACGGGAAGGTAAAAGACGGCTGGTACAGTTACGGTAAGTCCTTTAGAGAGTGCGGAGATGGGGTGGGGGGAAGGAGTGGAGACACTTTTAAGAAGCCAGACTACTTTTAATAAAGTTTAGCGGGCATTTAACATTACCGGTCGGTTTACTTAGCTTTTTTTTCTCAACGAGCTTTACCTTTGATTATCTTCAATGGCCTACGATAGCATTACGACCGACCTCGACTAAACCTACGAGCAGAAAAATATAGATTTTTTTCCATAGGGACCTTTTTTTTACTCGCGGGCATTTTTCAGCATGATGAAAAAAACGCCTCAACCTAGCTGAGGCCTCGAATACGCGGGGACTACTCTCGAGCATGAAGGAGAGTTAGAAAGACCTCCTAGGACCTCGTGTCGACCATGCTGCGAGTATGAGTCACGGGCAAACTCTTCTAAACTCGCGAATTAGGTCGCCGCAGTGGGACAGGCCCTTTACTTTGTTTTACATATAATCCTTATCCAAATGATGGACACTTATTTCTGACAACATTGTTTGTCAATTACTTGATAATTTAACTTTTTTGTCAATTACTTGAGATGACACCAGTAACAAATTAAACTTTCAGAGCATTCAGATTGACATTTTTATTTATATTAATGTACACTCTCTTTGTTCATAGTTGAACAGACCTGTCAGGTAGTAGGCCTGCCTGATCGCTGCATTCAACCACATTTGAATGTGGCTATCAGCATTTAAGCTGCACCTTTCCACTTTTATTGGGGTCTAGGTAATGCCAGAAGGCCTACTTTGATTGCCCAACTCTTTGTCTTTAAAGTGGTAATGACCTACCATCTTGAACTACTGTGGACATCTGGTGCAGATGCTCATAATGGCCAGCGATGATGATGGAGCAGCCAAATATCTCTGAGTCAGGATGATGTGTGACTGCCCTTGTTTCCTGGTTGATTTTGTGAGGTGATGTCAGATTAATCTGGGCAAGTAAGTGTTGTGCATTTTGGAGATGGTAAACCTGCAGTCACTGTGTGTTAGTTGTGGAGTGGATGAATCTTTAGGGTTGTGGATGGTGTATCAATTGCATAGGTTATTTTGTCCTGGATAACAGTGAGCTTCTTGTGTGTTGTTGGAGCTGCACTCATTTAGGCAAGTGTTTTACCCCTAGTGTGAAAGTAAAGTCCATAGTTTTAAAGTTATATATTGTAGTAGTGTGAGTATTTTTTACTGCTAGGGGCCTGCGTTTCATTGGAAGACCTGCTACCTGATACTTGTCTGGTTCATTGTCACAGATTGAAGCTACCATTCACTCTGGTTATTGCCACAAGATGTCTGGGTTTTGTTCCATGTAAAAGCTACAGATTTGTAATTGTCAGTTTGCTGCATGTTCTTGCAGTTCGACCTAATTCAGATGTGGTGTACCATCAACACCCTCTTCTAATGAGGTTTTGGCTTCAGAGCTCATGTTCACAGAAATGTGCAAACATTTCCTCAGCATCTCCTGGGGAGGTGGTGGCATATCCGTGCTCCACTGGCTGGCTGCTGCTCTGAATCATCTGCTGGACCACCTTCTCAAATAACGTCCAACATTCATAGACAAGCTTGTCTAAGACTATAGGCAGGAAAAATAAAATGCTGCAAGGATGCAATGAGTTAGATTTTGAAAGAGGAATATGGAACTATTCCATTATCATTAAAAAAAAATCTTGTGCTACTGTCTTCAAAGATGAATTTCCTTCACTCGTGCTCCACGTTCACCCAACCACTGTCACTCGGGTTTTATTTTCGACCTTTTTCATCGGGCAAACAAATCTTTATTTCATAAGTATGGTGATCGCAGTTAGTAATTTGGAGGAAAATATCTTAGTGAGAGGTTCGAATTTGGATCGCACATGCACAGACAGTAATAAAGGTGAAGGCACATTTTAAGGAATTTAAGGGGGAGCTGGTCCACAAAGGAGAAAAGGATGGAAGAATATCCTCGTATGGTGAGATGAAGCAGCAGGTGGTTTATGTAAAATATGATAATCGCTAAAGTCTAGTTTGGGCTGGATACACTACATTTACGGGAAAAGATTTAAGCACTTGAACTGCTAATACCCCCTTGGGATTAAGCACCCAAGGAAGAATGAAAGGTGGACTGACCACAGAGATACTGCAGCTGCTACAATCTGGAAACAAAATGCAGAGCTCAGGAAGAACTCGAGTTTAGTTGACATCTGTAGAGGAAATCGGGTACAAATTGACATTTCAAGTCAAGATCCTGCATCAGAACTGAAGTAAGAGGTATAATTGCTAGCAGTATAACAGTGGGAGATGCGGCTGTAGGGATAGAGGGCGTTAGGTGATGGGCGAAATCTGATAGGGAGGGGAAGGGGAACCAGTTAGGAAGAGGGGATGGGAAAGATACACGCAGGGAGAAGAAAACTAGGTGGATAGGCGAGTGTGGTCGTAGAGGAACATCAGGGATAACCATATAACATATAACCATATAACAATTACAGCACGGAAACAGGCCCTCTCGACCCTTCCAGTCCGTGCCGACCATTTGTTTTCCCCTAGTCCCATCTACCTGCACTCAGACCATACCCCTCCATTCCCTTCACGTCCATATACCTATCCACTTTACTTTTAAATGTTAAAATCGATCCTGCCTCCACCACTTCTGCTGGAAGCTCATTCCACACAGCCACCACCCTCTGAGTAAAGAAGTTCCCCCTCACGTTACCCCTAAACTTCTGTCCCTTAATTCTCATGTCATGCCCTCTTGTTTGAATCTTCCCTATCCTCAATGGGAAAAGCTTATCCACGGTCAACTCTGTCTATCCCTTTTATCATTTTAAAGACCTCAATCAAGTCCCCCCTTAACCTTCTGCGCTCCAAAGAATAAAGACCTAACTTGTTCAACCTTTCTCTGTAACATAGTTGCTGGAACCCTGGCAACATTTCTAGTAAATCTCCTCTGTACTCTCTCTATTTTGTTGACATCCTTCCTATAATTAGGCGACCAAAATTGTACACCATACTCCAGAATTGGTCTTACCAATGCCTTGTACAATTTTAACATTACTTCCCTACTCCTATATTCAATGCTCTTATTTATAAAGGCCAGCACACCAAAGGCTTTCTTTACCACCCTATCTACATGTGATTCCACCTTCAGGGAACTATGCACAGTTATTCCTAGATCCCTCTGTTCCACAGCATTCCTCAATTCCCTACCATTTACCATGTACGTCCTATTTTGATTTGTCCTGCCAAGATGTAGCACTTCACACTTAACAGTATTAAACTCCATCTGCCATCTTTCAGCCCACTTTTCCAAATGGCCAAATCTCTCTGTAGACTTTGAAAATCTACTTCATTATCCACAACACCACCTATCTTAATATCATCTGCATACTTACTTATCCAATTTTCCACCCCATCATCCAGATCATTGATGTACATGACAAACAACACAGATCCCTGAGGCACCCCACTGGTCACCGGCTTCCAACCTGACAAACAGCCATCCACCATTACTCTCTGACATCTCCCATTCAGCCACTGTTGAATCCATCTTGCTACTCTGCCATTTACACCCAAAGATTGAACCTTCTTAACCAACCTTCCATGGGGAATCTCAGATTGAGATAACATGCTGGCATTCCATTCGTATACCTGGTTACTTTCTGAATCGGTTCTCTAGCTTTCAGTGATTTGTTTACAGGGATGCCTACATTGCTTTACTCCTGTGGTACTTCTATGGGATACAATGGGCTTTGCACTTTGTTTGCTGATCTGTGTATTTGTTTTGGCCAAATCTTGCGGAGACCTTCCAGTGTAACTTTAAGACTATTAAAAAGGTCATGAGACGGTCAGTCCTTTAAGTTTTGTTTTATGCTTGGTTATTAACTTCTTTGTTTCCAATTTATTTTTTGTGTACTTTTTCTTTGGTAGCTTAATGCAATTCAGCACAGATCACCCTTCTTGAGAGAGGCAAACAGTAGTCTATGGCATCCAGTTTTGGGGATTAATAATTGTAGATGATATGTGTATACATCTTTAATTGATAGTGACGATGTCCATGCTAACCACACCCCCACCAGTTAGTATAATTGTAACCTACACGCCCCTAGCTCTCTCTCTGGTGATCGTGACAGACCACGTACAGCTAGGGCTATATGATGTATGATTAATAAAGTAGTGAAGACCTTAAGGTGTCTGTGTAACTTCTCTACGTGGTGTCAGAAGTGGGATTCGAACCCACGCCTCCAATTGGAGTAAGAGTCGACAAGCACCAGGAAGTGCTTTCCGTGCCACTCAAAGATGTTGGTTGCTAAATTGGTCGCAGACCAGGGCAGGTTAGCAGCTGGCCGCTGCAGGAGCGGTTGCCACTGTTGCTGCGGAGTGAGGCTGTTGCAGGTAGGGCACGCGGAGACTCTATCCCGGAAGTAGTGAGGCATGTCAGGCCAGAAAAACTGTGGTGATGGAAAGGGTCGCTTCGGCCCCGGGGTGGCCATGATGAGCGGTTTTGAAATATTGTTCCCGTAGTGCTGCGGGCACCACCACCTTGTGCCCCTTCACAATCACACCATCACGCAGCACCAACTCGTCACGAACCAAGAAGTAAAGCACCGCTGCGGCCGGCAGGGAAGAACGGCAGATGATCTGCCTGATGATCTGCTGTAGCGAAGCGTCAGCTGCCGTGTGCTTGGCCAGGGACTTCAACTGACTGGAGGGCACGAAGTTAACGTTTAGGACTATCAGGACGAAATTAACGTTTAGGATTATTGGACGCCTCGTACGGATGTCGGGACGTGGATGAGAGAGGCGCCCGAGACAGCGTGTCAGCAACAAACATGTCCTTGCCCTTGCGATAAACCACTGTGAAAGTGAAGTGTTGTAGCTGGAGCATCATGCGCTGGAGCCGGGAGGAGGCCATGTGTATTGGCTTGTTCAGGATGTTGACCAGAGGCTGGTGGTCCGTCTTGACAGTGAAGCAGTTGTCCAGGATATAGTCCTTGAATTTGGGCATAGTTTTGTTCAGCGGTCGTCATTGTGCGGGATGCGTAGGACACAGGCAGTTGCACCCCGTCATGGATCTGCAGGCAGGCGGCCCCGAGGCCAAACTTAGATGCATCACATGTGAGGACGATGGAGCGCTGGAGGTCAAAGTACTTCAGCGTTGGCATGCTGATCAGCTTAGATTTGAGGATGTCAAATGCTTTCTGCTGTTGCGGGAATCAGGCCCAGGCAGTGTCCTTTTTCTTCTGATCCCGCAGAGGGGCACTCAGTTCACTCGGGTCGGGGATGAACATTCCCAGGTAGTTGACCATGCCCAAGAAGCGCTGTAGGCCAGGCACGTCCGCAGGTGCAGGCATCTCGGATATTGCGGCCGTCTTCTGCGGGTCAGGCTTCAGCCCCGATGCAGTGAAGACATGCCCCACGTGGGTGACCTCAGTAACCCGGAATCGGCACTTCTTCGGGTTGAGTTTCAGGTTGACCTCCCGGGCCCGCTGCAGCACCTGGCGAAGGTGGTGGTCGTGCTCAGCGACATTCTTCCCATAAACCAGGATGTCGTTGACAATGATGGCACACGGAAGCCCAGCAAACAGTTGTTCCATGGTCCTTTGGAACAACTCGCTGACAGAGTTGATCCCAAACGGCATGCGGAGGAAGCGATACCTGCTGAAGGGCGTGCTGAAGGTCGTCAGGTGCGAGGATCGCTCGTCTAGAGGTATCTGCCAGAACAAACTCTTGGCATCAAGAACCGAGAACATGGTGGCAGGGCCGACCTGTGCAGCAACATCCTCCACCGTCCGCATGGGATAGTGCGGGCGCCTGATGGCCAAGTTCAGGTCCTTAGGGTTGATGCAGATACGTATTTCGCTCTTGTCTTTCTTCGCAGCGACAACCATAGTAGAAACCCACCGGGTGGAGTCCGTTACTGGCTTCAGGATGCCCGTGGCCACCATCTCGCGAAGAGCAGACTCGACCTTGCCCCTCATGGCAAAGGACACACGGTGCGGGGGACGGACGACCGGCGTGATGTCCGGATTGAGGGCAATCCTGTAGCTGCAGGGCAACTTCCCCAGCTTCGAGTCAAACCGGTCTGGGAATTCGGCCAGCGGGTTCAGGGGTGCCTCTACCAGGTGGAAATCACTGGAAGCTCACCAATCCGAGGTCCTGGCAGGCCTCCACGCCGAGCAGGTGGTCACATTTGCCATCTAGCAGGAAGAAAGAGAGGGGCCGAGTGGTCGTCAGCACCTTGCAGTGGAGAGTGGCCCTCCCCACAGGAACAAGTACGCCCCCCCCATAGGCACGCAAAACAGCACTGTCTGTGGAAACGGGCTCACTATTTCTTATCTTCCTGAACAGGCTTGTTGACATAACATTAGCAGCAGCCCCCGTATCCACCCTAGCAGAAAAGGCCATGCCATTCACCGTGACTCGGATGGTCGGGTCCGTTATCAGAGCAGCTGCACCTCGCAAGGAAATTACAGGTTTTCCCCAACGCCGGGCACACATTAGAACGGTGTGAAACAAAGTTACAATTCAGACATCGTTGAGGCGGTCTGAAGCCCTGCAGTGGGCTTGCCAACTGTCGCCGGGGAGCATTGTACTGGCGACCAGCGAGACTGGCTGCGTGGACCACAGGGTCAGGTACAGCGGAGGAGACAGCCTCAGTTAAACGAGAGGCATGCAACGCCTCATTGAATGTCAGATCAGGCTTACGCAGCAGCTCAGAGCGCAGCTTATCATTCCGTAGACCAAAGACCAAAATGTCACGGGTCAAAGTATCAGGGGTCAGGACATGCAGGTCACATCGGCGAGCCAGTTGGCGCAGCGCGGCCACAAAATTGTCAATAGATTCCCCAGGGTTTTGGCGTCGGGAGAACAGTTTGAAACGCTCTAAGATGTGGTTAGTGGGAAGGTCACACATCGCCATAAATTTAGCAAGCAGACATACCGGGTCCTGGACACTCTCACCCTGTCCATAGATGAATGACTCCGATCGCTCAAGCGCTTCGGGACCAGCTAGATTAAGCAGCAGGGAAGCCTTGACAGCGGGGGCCACAGCAGGGTGGATGATGGTAACATAATGCTCAAAGTCACGTCGGAACACACTCCAGTGATGAGTGATGTCTGCATCAAAGACTAGGATGTCAGGTTTACGACAGGCAGAAGCCATCACGGCACAGGGAGGGGGTACTGGGACTAAGAAAATAAAACGCGATAGACTGGAGACGCAGGAAGAAGAACTTCTGACGCCCATATGTCCGTATGAGGTCCAGTTTTGGCCGTTCCAAGCTGGCCGTGATGGCTCGTTCGTACCTTGTTCCCCTCGTTCGTACTTTGTCAACCACGATGGAAGGGTGTACCGCCGGTCCCACCAGCATCATGGGACCAGCCGGTGAACGAGCCTCTCCCTCCCCGGCGGCTCCTTATGCCCCCCCCCCCCCCGCTGCCACTGTCGCGGCCCAGTGCTTTGCCCGTTCCTCTGGGGTCACCCCCCTAGTCCTCCTTCTGTCCGCCTCCCGGCTGCCTTCCCGCTCTCTCACCCTTCTCTTCGCCGTCCCCCCGATGCCTTCGTCGCCCAGGGGTTCTCCTGCCCGTAGCCCCACCATGCCCTGGCGTCGTCCCCGCTTGTTCACGTCGGGGAAGGAGGTGATGGAGAGGTGCGGACCTGGTCTGGTCGCCTGGTCAGGCCGCCGGTCCGTTACAGCGATTACGTGTGATTCTGTATTCCCGTGCTTTACTGTTTGCATTTACCCTAGCGCATGAGACGTGGTCGCCCTGTCACTCACTGTTTGTTTTGGTAGAGGAAGGATGTAGATGATATGTGTATACACCTTTAATTGATAGTGACGATGTCCATGTTTACCACCCCCCCCCCCCCCCCCACCAGTTAGTATAATTGTAACCCACACGCCCCTAGCTCTCTCTCTGGTGATCGTGACAGACCACGTACAGCTAGGGCTATATGATGTATGATTAATAAAGTAGTGAAGACCTTAAGGTGTCTGTACCTTCTCTAAATAATGTCCTATTTTTTTTTAATGGATCCTAGTTAGAGATGGTGATCCTTCGACAAATTTGCTGAGGCTCCATAGCTAAACTATTAAATATACAAATCAACACAGTTTTGCTAGCATCATGCAAATTTTAGGTTTCCTATTGAACTAGGTTACGCAAGCCAAAAGCACTGGAGTTGTCGGCCGAAGCCTATACTTCCTGGTTCACAGGAATAGCAGCCGTGTCAAGAACATTGTTCTCCTTTTAGAACGTGAGATCTGCTTCGTTGTCATTTTGAATAATTTCCATGAATAACCTGAACTGCGTGCAGGGGTATTTACACAAAATGTCAAAGTATAAAACAGATTGAAAATGTGATAGGTACCAGAACAACTATACAGCTCCTGTTGTCAGCAAGAACAAGTCGTTAATTGTTGACATTAGAAAGGAAAGCCGAGGTTCCACAAATCTGTCTAAATCAATAGACTGATGGTGGAGAGAATCAACAGATCGAGTTCCTGGGCGTGCATCTCTCTGAACATTTGTGCTGGGCCCAGCACATTGACGCGATCATAAAGAATGCCCATCAACGCCTCTACTTCCTAGGGAAGATTAGTTATGTCGACAAATACGATCGTGAACTTCTACAGGTGTACGGTAGAGAGCATACTGACTAGTTGCATCACAGACTGCGTCTCCAATTCAAAAGTCCAGAAATGGAGGGTGACTTCTCCACCATCGGGGGGATCTTTCGGAGTTAACACTTGATTTTTTACTCTTAATTTCTATTTTCTGATTTAAAAAAATTGTCAAAAATTGCAACAGAATCTTGATAGGTTAGGCAATGGTTGATGGAATGGTTGATGGAATTTAATACAGAGAAATGTGAGGTGTTGCATTTTGGGAAGACTTAACATGGGCAGGACCTATAATAGGTGCAGGAGTAGGCCCTTCGAGCCAGCACCGCCATTGAATGTGATCATGGCTGTTCATCCCCAATCTTCTCCCCATATCCCCTGACTCCGCTATCTTTAAGAGCCCTATCCAGCTCTCTCTTGTAACCGGCCTCCATCACCTTCTGAGGCAGAGAATTCCACACTCGCAACTCTTTGTGTGAAAAAGTGTTTCCTCATCTCTGTTCTAAATGGCTTACCCCTTATTCTTGAGAACCATTGCGAATGGTAGGGTTCTAGGAGTGTTGCAGAGCAGAGCAATTTAGCAGTGCAGGTACATAGTTCTTTGAAAGTGGCATCGCAGGTAGATAGGGTGGTCAAAAAGGCTTGGCACATTGTCCTTCATCTTCATCAGAGTATTGAGTATAGAATTTGGGAGGCCATGTTGCAGTTATATTAGATGTTGGTGAGGCCACATTTAGAGTATTGTGTTCAGTTCTAAGCACCATGTTATAGGAAAGATGTTGTCAAGCTGGAAAGGGTACAGAAAAGATTTATCAGGGTGTTGCCAGGACTTCTTGGTCTAAGTTATAGGGAGTAGGTTGAGCAGGCTGGGACTCTGTTCCTTGGAGCACAGAAGGATGAGGGGTGATATTAGAGGTATACAAAAACATGAGAGGACTAGATCAGGTAAACACGCAGTCTCTTGCCCAGAGAATCGAGAATCCTAGGAGAATCGAGAACCAGAGGACATATTTTTAAGTTGAGGGTGGAATGATTTAATAGGAACTTGAAGGCTAACTTTTTTACAAAAAGGATATTGGGTGTATGGAACGAGCTGACGGAGAAGGTAGTTGAGGCAGGTACTATCGCAACGTTTAAGAAGCATTTGGACAGATAGCATAGGTTTAGAGGAATATGGGCCAAATGCAGGCAGGTGGGACTAGGATAGATGGGGCAAGTTGGGGCGAAGGGCCTGTTTCCACCTGTATGAATCTGTGATTTCTATGATTAAATAACATGAAGGAGGATTTCGATGATTTTAGTTTCTAGTTCCGGACTGTGGCCTGAATTTGCAATCAGCAATGGATGAACAGCACGTCATTCATTGCACTTAACAGTTGTTGATGGACCATCTATTGGACTTTATACTATGGTTTGTTGTAAATTGGATGTCAACCAGCAAGGCAACTATGTTGGGATGGGGCCTAAATTAAACATGGGAAAAATCAGCAATTAAACAAAAAATAGTTACAAATGTGCATAGTCTAAATCTGGAACTGTAAACTCTGTTATTTAATCCAATGTAAGATTATGTACAAGGCTAGTTCTTATTTTACATATATGGTATTTATATGAAAGCGAAATGTATACAAAAAGTCAGATATATTGAGTCTTTGTTTTCCATCTCTCTCCATCCCCTCCCCTTCCCAGTTCTCCGACCAGTCTTGCTGTCTTCGACTACATTTTATCTCTGTTTGCTTTGTTGTTACCTTCTCCCAACTAACAATGAACTTCATTCCATTTGTCCTGTTTTCACACCTTACACTTCCTTATCTAGACACTTCTTTATCTATATACCTCACACTCCCCTGACATCAGTCTGAAGAAGGGTCTCAACACGAAACATCACACTTCCCTCCTGAGATGCTGCGTTACTCCAGCATTTTGTCTATCTTCGATTTAAAATCAGCATCTGCAGTTCGTTCATACACATAGACTACGCAATATTTGATTGAAAAGCAAGAAATCTCTGGGGTCTGGTTCCCTTGTACCTGTTGAGGAGTGGAAATGATTGGCCTCCAATGACTACAACTATCTTCCTACTTGTTTGGTAGGTATTGCAATACTAAAGAATTTCCCTGTGATTTACATTGACCAGTTTATCTTGTAGCTCTACTGTGACCATTTTGTCTGTTAATTTGCAGTTAGATCTGGAGCACAGGTCTTCAATATGACAGCTGAAATGAGAATAATTGCCAAGATCTGGAGTCAAGTGAGCTGAGTGGAACCAAAAATGATCATCAATAAGCACATTATTTGCAAGGAAATATAATTGAAGAAACTCCGGGGCAAATAATTCCGGAGCTTTGTTGATTTCTACATAAAGAACTACCTCTGTCTGTCCTGAACCCCTGTCTGTTGTCTTTTGAAGCTGTACAAAAGTTTGTATGAAGTACTTTGTTTGTTCTTTGATTACTGAGCACAGTTCTAGTCAAACATATGCCTTGCACACAAGCAGGGAATGGAGAATGTTATAAAGATTTTGCAAACGTTGATACTGAAACTGACGGGTTATAAAACTACTGTGGTAAGATTAAACAGGCTGGAGCCGTTTTCTGTTGAAAGGAAGAGTGAGGAGTGACCTAAAATGTCTTTAAGATTATCAGGAGGATGGATAATGTGACAAGAAGATGTTTTTAATCAGGACAGGAAACCAAAACCAGGGGCCATAAATGTGAATCCAATAAGAAAAATCGGGAGAGAATTCTTTAGCCGCATGTGGAACTCGTTCTTGCAATAAGTTATTGAGAGTCCAGTTTAAGTTGCAACTGGATGAGCACAACAAGGGAGGAAGTAACAGGATGATACGGTCTTGGGCTTAAATGGGGAAAGGCTAGGAGATTCATGTGGAGCTAAAATTTGAATATGGACCAGTTCACCCCGAGTGGAATTTGTTTCTCTGGTGCATATTTTGTATAACTGGGGAGAAGAGAAGATAGATTTCATTTGTTATGCAAAGCTGGTTGCTGGAATGTTCCAAAAAAAATTTTGGGCCAGACCTATAAATGCTAGGCATTCATAAACCAGCCTTTTCATGTGCACACCATATGTGAAAAGAGCAATGTGGAGCTCATTAAATATTGTTCTGGATTGCAGCATTATCAGTATATTTAGTATAGGTTTCAATCACTTGAAAACCTGAGGGGACAAACTTGTACTTCATCAGAAAACGTGGATTTAAACTACCTGTCTGTTTAATAAAAGGCCAATAGCCCTGGGGATTTTCTCCACGTCTGACCAAAATAGCAGAACCCCAGAATTGCCTCGGTGCCTGCAGAGCCTGTTAACCAATCCACAACACAACATGCCAACTATTTAATTTTGGTTAGAGGCTGTGGATTGGCATGGACCAAATGAGATTTGTGTAAGAGAAGAGTTTTTATTTTCTTTCATCCTTCGAAGAGAATTGTCCAAACTGGGGTGTGTGCAGGAGAGGTCTATGGCCTGGATCATTTAAAGGACTTTATAACTTGAAACAACTTTGGTTTAGCTGTATTTGGAGTACAACTGCTCCTCGACCTACGGTGGGGTTACGTTCCGATAAATCCATCGTAAACCAAAAATATCGCATGTCGAAATATTGCAAGTCAAAGCATCGTAAATCGGGGACCACCTGTATTGTGTGCAGTTGGAAAGGGTGCAGAGGTGGTTTACCAAAAAAATTGCCTCTGTTGCTAAACACACTTTAATTCACCTTCCCATTCCCACACAGACCTTTCTGTCCTAGGACTCCTCCATTGTCGGAGTGAAGCTGAACGCAAATTAGGACAGCATCTCATATTTTGCTTGGGCAGTATACAGCCCAGTGAGATGAATATTGATTTATCTCACTTCAGGCTCTCCTCTCTCTCTCTCTCTCTCTCTCTCTCTCTCTCTCTCTCTCTATCTCTCTCCCTCTCCCTCTCCCTCTTCCCCCTCCCCCTCCCCCTCCCCCTCCCCCTCCCCCCCCCTTCCCCCTCCCCCTCCCCCCTCCCCCTCCCCCTCCCCCTCCCCCTCCCCCTCTCCCTCTCCCTCTCCCTCTCCCTCTCCCCTCCCTCTCCCTCTCCCTCTCCCTCTCCCTCTCCCTCTCCCCCTCTCCCTCTCCCTCTCTCCCCCTCTCCCTCTCCTCTCTCCCTCTCCCTCCCCCTCCCCCTCCCCCCCTCCCCCTCCCCCTCCTCCCGCCTCCCCTCCCCCCTCCCCCCCCACACCCAAGGCACCACTAGCTTCCCATTTTCACCCTACAACAGCTAATAAATGGCCTGTTTCCTTCATCATCGTTACTTTTTTGCATATCTTTCATTCATTGTTCGTTATCTCTCTACATCAAAACATCTATATCTCTCGTTTTCCCTTATCCCTAACCAGCCTGAAGAAGGGTCTCGACCCGAAACGTTCACCCATATCTTCTCTCCAGAGATGCTGCCTGTCCTGCTGAGTTACTCCAGCTTTTTGTGCCCATCTTTAATCCAGCATCTGCAGTTCCTCCCTACACATTTTGTCTATTAGAATGTATGTAGCTAGAGGGTGAAGTTCAACAAACTTGGATTGTTTTTCTCTGGAGCAACAGTAGGTTGCACGGAGACCGGATAGATTTATATCCAATTGCGTGGATATAGATAGGGTAGACAATCAGACCAGGATGGAAAAATCAAATACCAGAGGGCATAGCTTTAAGGTGAGAAGAATAAAGTGTAAAGGAGATTTGCGGGCTAGGTTTCTTTTCACAAAGGCTGCTGAGTACCTGGAAATGCTGTCAGGATTGGTGGTTGAAGCAGATATGTTGGTGACATTTATAAAGACTCTTGGATAGGCATATAGATACAGGGGGTATGGGATATATACAGATAGATAGATGATGATCTTGAATCATGTTTGGTGCAATCATTGTGGGCTGCAGCATTAGAAAGGCAGAATGAGCACCTATGTCTATTGTTCATAAGTCGTAGGAGCTGGAATTTGGGCCATCTAAAGCCCATGAAGTCTACTTTGCCATTCTATCATGGCTGACCTATCTTTCCCTCTCAACCCCAATTCTCCTGCCTTCCCCTCGTAATCTTTGACATGCCTACTAATCAAGAAACCTGTCAATTTCTGTTTAATAAATACTCAACGACTTGGCCTCCATAGCCATTCTGTGGCAATGAATTCCACAGATTCGCCACGCTCTGGCTAAAGGAATTTCTCCTTGTTTCTTTCTAAATGTACATAATTTTATTCTGGTTCGGCACTCTCCCAATGGTGGAAACATCCTCTCACTCATCCCACTCTCTATCCAGTTCTTTCATTAATTGGTAACTTTCAAATGAGATGGAAACTTCCAGTATGCTACCTTTCCTGCTCTTAACTCCCATTCCAATCTTTCTGCTTTTCCCTCTTATTCCTTTTCTCTTTCTTTTTTTTTCTTTCATTCTCTCTCCTTTCCTTTGCTCTAATTTTTGAACGCATGATCAATCTCTATCTTTCCCCTCAATACGGTTTTATGAACACTGTAACCATCTGCAGCACACCTTGTCCGCATTCATTTACGTAGAACTACTTGAAACAGTGTTTATGCAAGTTGGTGTTTTTATAACCAGCCTTCACTTGGAACATAAAGTCCTTATAAAAACAATGCCAATAGTTGCCATATTTGGAGTTAGTGCTGTTTTGAGACTTGTACTTTGAATCTGATTTGTACACAGCATAAATTTGTGGGAATTGAATTTTCTTTTTGCAATTAGCTTGATTTGTTCTGTTTTTTATAAAATGGGATTGCACACTGCTGATAGATGCACACTGCACCTGTTTTCCTGCTGTTGGAAACCGTTCTATATAATTTCAGTTGAGATCATGTTCTTTGATCTATTCACACAGCTACTGAGGAGGTTGAAGGCTTTATTTTCTATGCCATGCAATTCCTCCTTCCATCTCCTTATTCCTCAGAGGAATTAGTGGTCTCACTTTAGCCTCTCATCTCTCCCCTCCCTAATAAATACGCAGGATATTGTTTTTCATGCTCATTGCAATTCTAGTATTGACCTTCAGTAAGTTGCGCCTATATTAAATATTAGAGAGTGACCGTATGTTCCTTTTGAAGAGGAAAACATTACCAGGAAACTATATATTTGCTCATTATTGAATTTGCAGAGAAAATTATCTAATAACCATCTTATTGCAATTTCTACCCCATCCCTTCATTTTTTGATTTGGGTACTCGTGCTTTTGTGTTGACGAATGAATGAATGAATGAATGAATGAATGAAAGAAAGCATCACAATCTTTAAACTTCCAACTTTGATTTAGTTTGGAAGACAAACTAATAATGTTAATTAACTGCCAGGTACACGGTCAATCTGGTGAGTTTAGTTTGTGATTGATGGAGAGGAGTGTCTGTACAAGAAGGGTCTCGATCCGAAACGTCACCCATTCCTTCTCTCCAGAGATGCTGCCTGTCCAGCTGAGTTACTCCAGCTCTTTGAGTCTATCTTTGGTTTAAACCAGCATCTGCAGTGTCTTCCTACACACTCTGTACATTGAGAGGAAGTTTAAAAGTTAACTGTGATTTTACAAGAAATACCTGATTTGACACACATGATGTGTCCTCCTGGATTCACATATGTATTAATATAATCCTAAAAGATGTTTAGGAAATGGAAGTTGTGGCTTTATCACTACTCATTCAGACATTCCCGTGGGCACCCACATGAGATCTGTATTGATGAGAGCATCCCAGCTGGTGGTGAGCGGAACTCTTTTTAAAATACGGTTTTGTTCTTCCCTTTCAGACTCCCAACTTTTGGTCAGATGAAGGAACAGAAAAGAAAACCACACATCAGCGCTCTGCTTCTTGGGGAAGTGCTGATCAGCTGAAAGAGGTAATACAGTTCAATAAACGATGTTGATTTAGCCAAGACAATGCATCTTCACAGCTGGCTTAAAAAATAAATGTGCATTTTTTTTTTAAAGATTCTTAAAATGGGCAGTGGATGTTATAAAATAAGAATAGTTGGTCAAAGAAGGTTTTGAAATCTTTATTCCAAAGTTGTTATTTATGATCAACAACAGAAGGCAGTTTATTGTAACTTTGCATTAATTGGTTACCTTTTAGGGTTAAATTATCTGAAATTAGAGCTTGATTAAAGTGTGTGGACAAGCCTTTTGATTGGGATATGTCTCCATTGATCCTCATCCTAATTCTACGTCTCAAATACAAGGACTTTCTGTTAGGCAAAGACAGCTCAGCATTGGCAAAATTAATTAATTTTCCTGGTCTGTTCTTAGTGGGTGGATTTGAAATCAATACATGGTTAAAATAAGGAATTTAAAATTTATCAGGCTGACTAAGGATAGAACTAATGTATTATTTTATGGTACTTTATTGTGGTGCTTGTGAACATGAAATGGTAGTTTGTTGGATGTCACTGAGATAATGGGGAAGAAGGAGGTTATCCTAAAGCTTCATGCAGGATTAGCAACATTTTAAATGTCTTGTTATTTACCACTCTTGGTTAAATATGTTAGCATTCCTCAGATGCTGAATTCTAGATGGACACTTCGTTGCAATAGGAAGTCCCAAAATAGATAAGGTTTCAGGTGCCGATGACCTCACCCAAGCTGATTAGAGACTTGCACCATATGTGCACATCGTTCAGTAGCTCTCAATGGTTAGGATTTGTCTCCTTCCATTAGAAAGTCTAAATCAATCAAAGACTTTATTGTCATTCAAATATACACCAACAAATGCAAGTCTGAACAAAATTTCATTGCATCTGGCTCATCATGCAACATAAAATAACAAAAGGATAAAATAGATAAAAAAGATAAAATAGATAATAGTGGCGGCACATTATATGGAATTCGAGTCTGATGGCTCGGGGGAAGAAGCTGTTGCAAAACCTGGCCATTCTGCTCCTTATACTGCGATACCTTTTGCCCGAAGGCAGCAGAGTCAACAGTCCATGATGGAGATGTGTGGGGTCTTTTATAATGCTGTTGGCCTGGACAAGCAAACGTTTGCACGCAATGTCCCGGATTGAAGGATGAGAAGTCTCGATTATTTTTTTCAGCCATTCTCACACACTCTCGGCACGGACTTCCAGTCGGAGGCTGTTGCAGTCCCCAAACCATAGAGAGATGCAGCCGTCAAAATACCCTCTATGGTGCCCCTGTAGAAAGTGGTGAGGACGTGGGGGGTGGTGAGCTCTTTTCATCCGTCGCAGTAGTGCAAATGCTGCTGCGCTCTCTTAACTATGATGCGATGTTTTGTGACCAAGTCCGAATGTTTCGTGATCTGCACCCCCAGGAACTTAGTGCTACTGACCAAACTCCACACCGATGTCATTTAATGTGTAGTGGTGTGTGACTGTGCCGGTTTCCTCCTGAAGTCAACGATGACCTCCTTTGTTTTGTCAACATTTCGGATCAGATCGTTTGTGTTGCACCAGTCCACCAGTTGTTCACCTCCCCCCTGTAAGCCAGTTCATTGTCGTCCCAGATAAGGCCCACCACTGTTGTGTCATCTGCGTACTTCATGATGTGGTTTGTGTAAACCTGGCGCGGCAGTCGTGGGTGATCAGGGTAAACAGCAGTAGGACTTCAGGATGCAGCCCTGAGGGGGAGCTAGTACTCGGAGAGATGATGTTGGAGGTGTTGTTTCCAACCCGCACTGACTGGGGTCTGTCAGTGAGGAAGTCAGTAGCCAGTTAACACAAGGGGGTGCTGAGGCCCAAGTGACTTGTGTAGAGCAGATCTTTCAAAAACATGCATTTAAAAGATAGAGTCATTTAACTACTGAACCATCTGTTAATTAGCCATCGATGGGATGAATCCCTGGCGGTATTCCAGGTGATGCTCTCACTATTCACTGGGAAAGAAAAGGGACGAATAAAGATGCACAACAAACTTAGGTTGAAGTGTGAATAATGGTCCAGTTGACTTTTAAGTATTTGGAATTCTTTAATGCATTGTTGCAAAAATGGAATTTTGAGGCATCAAGAGATTGGGAACGCCTTCACTTCAGCAGCCAGAAAGTTGAGGTCAGCCCTTGTGAATCAGCCAAGAGGATGTTACCAGTGGATTCCATTAGTCCCTGATAGTTTGTTAATTTTGTTGGGGCTGGGATTAATGGATAGGAGCATTTATGGTTTTCCAGATCTTTGGTTAACTGGATGAGTGGTGATGGAGGGAGTCCATAGCTGAGGTAAGTTATAAGGACAAGACTGAGAACCTTTTACCTTGACGTATCACCGTCGGGGCTATTAGACAGATGGTTCCAGTATTGAACCATGTTGGCCTGCATGGTTCCTCACTTTTTTAATTTCTGAAAATTAGATTCTATTTGAAACTATAAAAGAACATTCAACTAACATTTTCATAACAATTAATGTTATTCAATTTACTTCAGCTTCATCGTAAAAATGCAAACATTTAATGAAGGGTCTTTGACTTGAAACAAGTCACTTTTCAATGTCCACAAATGGTGCTGTATCTGCCAAGTGATTTCCAGCATGTTATGTGTCAGTCAGCGCCAAATGAATTACACACTCATCTCCGTATTGATCAATGTTGGAAACAATTGGAAGAGATTAGGTCAGTTTATAATATGCACAAATCACCAGAGCTTCACTACAAATGCATAGAGGTAATAACTAAAGCAAACAGTTATACAAATAAAACCACTTGGTTCAAAATTAAACAATATCATTTTCATAGTTCTTGCTTTGACCAATATAACCATATGACATATAACATATAACAATTACAGCACGGAAACAGGCCCTCTCGGCCCTTCCAGTCCGTGCGACCATTTGTTTTCCCTAGTCCCATCTACCTGCACCTCAGACCATACCCCTCCATTCCCTTCACGTCCTCCATATACCTATCCACTTTACTTTTAAATGTTAAAATCGATCCTGCCTCCACCATTCTGCTGGAAGCTCAATTCCACACAGCCACCACCCTCTGAGTAAAGAGGTTCCCCCTCACGTTACCCCCGAAACTTCTGTCCCTTAATTCTCATGTCATGCCCTATTGTTTGAATCTTCCCTACCCTCAATGGGAAAAACGTATCCACGTTAACTCTGTCTATCCCTTTCATCATTTTAATGACAATAAAAATTCGGTCAAAGCCGGTAGCAAATAAGATTGTATAAATATCATGAGAGGTATACATCGGGTAGATGCACAAAGTCTCTTGCCAGGGTAGGTGGGATCGTGGGACCAGAGGACATTGGTTGACGATGAAGATTTTAATAAGAATCTGAGGGGTAACCTTTTTCACCCCACAGGGTGGTGGGTATATGGTAACAAGCTTGCTAGAGGAGGTAGTTGAGGGCCAGGACTATCCAGACAATTATGAGAAACAGTTAGACAGGTACAGGTTTGGAGGGATATGGACCAAGCGCAAGGGCAGGTGTGGAACTAGTGTTAGGCTGGGGACTGTTGGCCGGGTGTGGGCAAGTTGGGCCAAAGGGCCTGTTTCCACACTGTATCACTCTTTGACTTCTTTGACTCTTTGACTCTTTGACCTCAATCAAGTCCCCCCTTAACTTCTGCGCTCCAAGAATAAAGACCTAACTTGTTTCAAACCTTTCTCTGTAACATAGTTGCTGGAAACCCTGGCAACATTCTTTCTAGTAAATCTCCTCTGTACTCTTTCTATTTTGTTGACATCCTTCCTATAACTAGGCAACCAAAATTGTACACCATACTCCAGAATTGGTCTTACCAATGTCTTGTACAATTTTTAACATTACTTCCCTACTCCTATATTCAATGCTCTGATCGCTTATAAAGGCTGCATCAAGCACACCAAGGCTTTCTTTACCACCCTATCTACAGTGATTCCACCTTCAGGGAACTATGCACAGTTATCCTAGATCCCTCTGTTCCACAGCATTCCTCAATTCCCTACCATTTACCATGTACTTCCTATTTTGATTTGTCCTGCCAAGATGTAGCACTTCACAACTTAACTGCATTAAACTCCATCTGCCATCTTTCAGCCCACTTTACCACCTATTTTTTCTTAGTTTCATCTGCATACTTACTTATCCAATTTTCCACCCCTCGCATCATCCAGATGTGCATTGATGTACATGACAAACAACAGTGGACCCAACAACCGATCCCTGAGGCTACCCCCCACTGGTCCACCGGCTTACTCGCAACCTGACAAACAGCCATCCACCATTACTCTCTGACATCTCCCATTCACCACTGTTGAAGCCATCTTGCTATACTCCGCCATTAACACAACCCCAAAGATTGACCTTCTTAATCCAACCTTCCATGGGGAACCTTGTCAAAGGCCTTACTGAAATCCATATAGACAAACATCACTGCTTTACCCTCATCAATTTCCCTAGTTACCGCTTCAAAAAATTCAAGAAGGATTTGTCAAACATGACCTTCCAGGCACAAAATCCATGTTGACTGTTCTGATCAGGAGCTGTTTATCCAGATGCTTATATATATTATCTCTAAGTATCCTTTCCATTAATTTGCCCACCACTGACGTCAAACTAATAGGTCTATAATTGCTAGGTTATTCTTTGAACCCTTTTTTAACAACAATGGAACCACATCTGGCTCTAGGTTCTGCAATACTTGAATCGGGTCAATCGGACGATTGTTGAAATGATTACTTGCTGAGGAGGACCTTAACTCTGCAGAGAGAGATTGATTTGCATTGGAACTGTAGATATGCGTGAACCGTACAAAGTTACACGCCAGTACATGACTTTTGATTATTTCATTGGGACGATTTAAAGATGAGTCAGGAGATAAAATTGCAGAACCAGAACAACTAATTTATTTCCGACTTAAAAGTAATTAGTCTTTTCCTAGATAGTAGTGCACGCCTGGAATGTGTTGCAGGCTTATTGATGCGCTTCAGCATCTTCAAGAGTATTGCAAGTTTATAAAGAACCCCATATCCTCTGAATCTCAATAAAGTCCTCTGTTGGAAAGTGTAGAGCCAGTAGGGAATGGGGGGCTTCTCATCCATTTTTATTGAGGAAAAATCATGGAAGTTAAAAAAACAAAATGGTGGCAGAGGAGTTAACATAGAAACATAGAAAATTAGGGTGCAGGAGGAGGCCATTCAGCCCTTCGAGCCCTGCACCGCCATTAATATGATCATGGCTGATCATCCAACTCAGTATCCCGTTACCTGCCTTCTCTCCATACCCTCTGATCTCCTTAGCCACAAGGGCCACATCCAACTCACTCTTAAATATAGCCAATGAAACTGGCCTCAACTACCCTCTGTGGCAGAGAGTTCCAGAGACTCACCACTCTCTGTGAAAAAAGTCTTTCTCATCTCGGTCTTAAAGGATTTCCCCTTATCCTTAAGCTGTGACCCTTGTCCTGGACTTCCCCAACATCGGGAAACAATCTTCCTGCATCTAGCCTGGTCCAACCCTTAAGAATTTTGTAAGTTTCTATAAGATCCCCTCTCAATCTCCTAAAAGTTACTCCTTGAGTTGTGATGTCGTAGGTCATATCCGAATTTTCCAAAACGGAAGTATTGATGGTTTTTAAAATGCAGCAAGGGCTTGACCAGTGCATTCCTTGTGGGAAGCTGGAGAGGAAATTCTCGCAGACATGGTCCTTGCAGAGATAATTTGCATCCTTTTTAAGCTCGGGACAAGTTCCGGAAGGCAGGAGGGGTGGTTAATGTTGTACCATTGTTTAGGAAGGGCAGCAAAGACAATTCAGGGAACTAAGACCATTGAGCCTGATGTCAGTGATGGGAAAGCTATTGGTGATGGATTTCCTGGAACTATGAGTATTTGAGTAGGCACATACTTAGATAATTAGGACAGTAGGTTGTGCTACTACAATGCACTAAAACCATGATACCATTAAATTTCAAAAAGTCCCTACCGTGGGAGGGGGGGGACCCACCCCCCCTCCCTCCACAATTCCCCCACTCGTTTGCTCCACTCCCTCGCGGGCACCCCCACGGCCAGTGATCAGTGATCGCTTAGCCTCCCCAACTTTCAAAAATGCTCCGTTAGGGCCCTGGTTCATTCAGAGAAGCACTGGCCAGATGTGAGTGGGTGGCTGAGGCCAGGTGTCCGTGATGTCTGGATCCTAATGTCTGCATTCGTGTTTTCGGAGTTGGCTATGTTATTGTTTTGTAAATAGCTTGATTATATTTAGTTGACAAAAATCAGTATTACTCCGGAATTCCAGGGGGATGGGATAAAGTGTATTATTAAAATGACATGCAAAGGTCTCACGCTGTCGGACACAACATATAGCCCGATAATCCATTATCTTCCTTCAGTTAAATATTTGGAAGGTGTGGTACTTTGTCATTTGCCACTCAACTATTATGTTTGTTTACTTCACTGCCATTTTCTAAACCCCCCCCCCAAAAAATTCCTTTGACAGGTTGAATTGAAATATTCCCTATCTCGCTCTGTTTTTTTAAATTGAACACGTAGATGAAACATCCTCAAGGAGTGTAATCAGGATGGATCGGATTCAGATACGCAGACTCCCAAACAATCCCGCTTTTGGCGGGATATTCCCGCTTTTTAGGTTCCCTCCCGCCCACCGATTGTTCCCTAAATTAACCCGCTAAATTCTTCCTCCTGGTGGAACGCCGGCGGCCCATGTAGTCCCCGGTTTGCGGCCCGCGCGATCTGCGGCACTTGCCGGGCCCCCAGTGGCCGGCGTGCGCAGTGGGGGAGGGTTTGCCGGGCCCCTAGTGCCGCGGTGCGCAGTGGGGGAGGTTGCCGGGCCCCAGTGGCCGCGCGTGCGCAGTGGGGGAGGGTTGCCGGGCCTGGCCATTTCGAGCCAGCCACGCCGGCCCAGACTGCCCGGGCGGCGACGGCCCGCGTGTCAGCGGCACTGTCTTGCCGCCAGCGGCCGCTCGAGGAGCCCCATCACCGGGCCTCCCCCCCCCCACCCCACCCAGGCGCAGGCGGCAGACCCGCCGGCAACCTGGCCAGTGCGCATGTGCCGCACCAGCCGCGGCAGGCAGCCGCTGATCTTGCACCAGTACGAAGGCGCATAGGGCCGCGGCAACAACCCCAGTGAGAGAATTTACAGGTGAGTCTAGTGCCGCGTTTATCAAAGTTTTAACAAAGAATTATAAATGTTTCAGCATTACATGTAACTTTTTCACATTTTGGCATTTAAAATACTGCCTTCACAATTTAGAATTTGTGACATGGGACCCCGAATAGGGCGCCGCGACATAATTATGAATTTTCATTTAAAAATATGAATTTTGAGGGAAATATTTATGAATTTTTTGACATCAAATGTTGGGAGGTCTGGATACGATGTTTATCTAGAGCTTGTTCAAAAGAAGGGTTATATTTTAAAAGGAGTGACAGAGATCTTGCAGAGGATGTGTGAGGAGGTTATTATTTGTCTTTAGTTTTAGCTTGACCCAGGACATTCTGAAGATTCAAAGTTTAATATAGTAATTGTGCCAGATACTGTCTCCAACCAACCCATACAATGCCTATCAGGCCATTTAAACTTCACGGATTTCAATCACTTTAATGTTAAAAGTTATTGGGACATGGGGAGCAATGGAACAAAAAATTGCCTTCGTATTATTAACTGTAATATTGTTGCATATTACAGGTTAATATATTAACTGTAAATAGCCTTTTGGTAGGTGCAATCAAACCAAGATATTTTTTATCATTGTGTTATGAATACCACTGAAATATATGTACTCTCATGATCAATTTTATAGAATAATATTGCTTAAATATATAGTTTTGGACTTGCATTTCGGAAAAAGTCCCAGCTGAGAAGAAGGACAGCTAAATCACTTAAAATATTGGAGGTGAAAATGACTTAGAGACAGTTTGTTAGAAAATGAAGGAAATGGGAGGGATAACAGAATACTTGTACAACTGAATGAGTACAAAGTTTATGGGATGAGAAATTGTGTTCAACCAATTGATTACTTCTTTGACAAATATATCGGCATGTTAGATATCAAGGAAGCCAATGGATGTCGCGAATCTGGTTATACATTTTTGTTACCGTGTTTAGTTGAGCACCTGTGGACTTGAATGTAAAAATGTTAAGTCCAGGGGGTTAGGTATGGGAACAGGTTTGGGCCCAGGTATATTGTCAGTGCAGAGGGGGCTAGGGCATGGCCAGATGTGCAGCCAGAGTAATGGTCTGGATAGTACTAGTTGTGCAGTAAAGCTGGGACAATGATGAGTGTCCATTGTTAGTCTAACATCGGTAGTTGGGGAAGACTGCTAGAGTCAGGTTATTAAAGATGGGATAAAAGCACATTTGGAAAGTGGTTGAAAATCATTGGACAAAGTCAGGGCATGGATTTACGAAAAGGTAAATATGTCTGGACGAATCTTGTGGAATTTTCGAGGATGATAAACTAGTCAGCGTTGGATAAGGGAGAACCATGTGGATGTGGTATATCTGGACTCCGAAGGCTTTCGACATGGTCCCACATAAGAGATTAGTATAAAAGAGAGATGCGGTTAAGCATACGGTATTAGGGGTCGTGTTGATGAGGATTGAGAACTGGCTGACAAACAGAAGCAAAGGAGTAGGAGTAAACGGGTCCTTTTTCACAATGGCAGGCAGTAAATAGTGGGTATACCGCAGGGCTCAGTGCTGGGACCCCAGCTATTTACAATATATATTAATGATCTGGATGAGGGAATTGAAAGCAATATCTCCATAGTTTGCGGATGAGATGACACTAAGATGGGGGGCTGTGTTCCGCCTGTGAGGAGGATGCTAGGAGACTGCACAAGGTGACTTGGATAGGGGGCTGGGGGAGTGGGCAAAGATGTTTGGATGATGCGTATAATGTGGATAAATGTGAGGTATCCACTTTGGTGGCAAAACAGGGAAAGCAGACTATTATTTAAATGGTGGCCGATTAGGAAAAGGGGAGATGCAGCGAGACCTGGGTGTCTGGTTTTACACCAGTTAATTGATAAGTAGGCATGCCAGGTGCAGAGGCAGTGGAAAAAAGCGCATGGTAAGTTTAGCTTTCATAGTCAGAAGAATTGAGAGTACAGGAGCAGGGAGGTTCTACTTCAGTTGTACGGGGGGGTGGGTTCTTGGTGAGGACCACACCTGATATTGCGTACAGTTTTGGTCTCAAAAATTGAGGAAGGACATTATTGCCATAGGAGGGGAGTGCAGAGAAGGTTCACCTCAGACTGATTCCTGGGATGTCAGGTTGTCTTATGGAAGAAAGACTGGTAGACTCGGTTTATACTTCTCTGAATTTTAGGGGAGATTGAGAGGGGATCTTATAGAAACTTACAAAATTCTTAAGGGGATGGACAGGATAGATGAGAGAAGATTGTTACCCCGATGTTGGGGAAGGAAGTCCTGGACAAGGGGTCACAGCCTTAAGGATAAGGGGAATCCTTTAAGACCGAAGATGAGAAAGACTTTTTTTCAACAGTGAGTGGTGAGTTCGCTGGAACTCTCTGCCACAGAGGGTAAGTTGAGCCAGTTCATTGGCTTTATTTTAGAGTGAGTTGGATGTGGCCTTGTGGCTAAGGGGATCAGAGGGTATGGGAGAAGCAAGTTCGGGATAATGAGTTGGTGATCTAGCCTGATATATTGAATGGCGGTGCAGGCTCGAGGGCGGAATGGGCCTACTCCAGCCACCTTAATTTCTATGTTTCTTTGAGTGTTCAGCACTGGGAACTAAGCAGCGTAAGCAGCTATGTTCTAGGGGTAGAATTTAGAATAGGGGATCAGGTGTAAGTCTGGAACTCGGGGTCATGAATGAGAGAAGGTATGCAAATGGTGTTAATACATCTCTCCCCTCGGGCGCTACGCTCTATCGGGCTTGTCTCTCGCAAATTTCTCACTCCCTCTCTCTCCCAGTGGGAGCGCAGCCTTGCCTAACAGCTTTATCTACTCTCGATTGATTGCAACCAGTGTAATCGGCCTCCACTGCTTTGAGGCATGGAGAATTCCACAAATTCACGACTCTCTGTGTGAAAATGTTTTTCCTCTTGTTCTAAATGGCTACGTTATTCTTTAAATGTGACTCCCCCAACATGTTTCTGAATCTAGAGTGTCAAATCCTATTATTTTACCATGTTTTTAGACTGATTAGAGTGTGTCAGCTTGGCTTTTTGAGTTACCAAATTGGAATGTTTTTTAAGAGGTCACCAAGGAGGATTGATAAATGCATAGGAGACCTCTCAGGCCATACAGGCGACCTTGGCGAATATGTCGGGTTGACCTCTCCAAAGAGTCGTAGTGTCTTTTGGTCGCCGCGCTGATTATCAACGTTGAAAATTCGGCGACGTATGCCGGG